>MJUU01004896.1:208937-221159 GCA_002080025.1 Modiolus philippinarum | reverse complement strand
CTAGAAAGGAAGAAAGGTTTTTGTAGAAAATTTTGGTCGATTCAGAATTGAGCCTCTTTTTGATGTCCCTACAAATTCTCATATATATAGCCCTTACATTTAAAGCTTTAAGGGCCATAGAGGACCAAAACCTTTTTCTAACAAACTTATTATTATTTTTAGCTCAGCTGGCTATGCCAGGGTGAGCTTTTGCCATCACTTTGCGTCCGCCATCCGTCCGTCGTCCGTCCGTCCGTCCGTCGTAAACTTTTCATTTAAAGATCTTCTCCTCTGAAACCACTGGGCCAATTGGGACCAAACTTGGTCACAATAGTCCTTAGGTGGTCCCCTTTAAAAATTGTATCCGGCATGTCCGTACCTAATCCAGGATGGCCGCCAGCGGGGAACATAGTTTTAACATTGGACCCTATGGAAAAGACATTCAAAGATCTTCTCAGAAACTACCAGTCCAATTATAACCAAACTTAGTCACAATGGTCCTCAGATGGTCCCTTCTAAAAAAGGTATCCGGCAAGTCCGTGCCTAATCCAAGATGGCTGCCAGTGGGGAACATAGTTTTAACATTGGACCCTATGGGAAAGACATTCTAAGATCTTCTTCTCAGAAACTACCAGTCCAGTTATAACCCAACTTAGACACAATGGTTCTTAGATGGTCTCTTCCAAAAAAGGTATCCGACATGTCCGTACCTAATCCAAGATGGCCGCCAATGGGGAACATAGTTTTAACATTGGACTCTATGGGAAAGACATTTAAAGATCTTCTTCTCAGAAACTACCTGTCCAATTATAAGCAAACTTAGTCACAATGGTCCTTAGATGGTCCTTCCCAAAAAAGGTATCCAGCAGGTCCGTACCTCATCCAAGATGGCCGCCAAAGGGAACAAAGCTTTAACATTGGACCCTATGGAAAAGACGTTCAAAGATATACTCAGAAACAACAAGTCCATATACTCAGAAACAACAAGTCCAATTATGACCAAGCGTAGTCACAATGGCCCTTAGATGGTCTGTACCTCATCCAAGATGGCTGCCAGTGGGAACATAGTTTTAACATTGGACCCTATAATATACATTCAAAGATCTTCTTCTCAGAAACTACTGGTCCAATTAGAACCAAACTAAGCCACAATGGTCCTTAGGAGGTCCTATCCAAAAAAATGTATCTGGCAGGTCCATACCTCATCCAAGATGGCCACCATCTGGAACATAGTTTTTACATTGGCCCTTTTGATTTTTAGGGGAACCTCTGCCCAAATTTTTGAATTTTTATGTGAATTGTGGTCTGAATGTTTCAATTTCAGCATTATGTATTACCTTGATTATAAGGGGAACCCCTGCCCAAATTTTTTTGAATGTTGTTCTGTTATGGGATGTAATGGATGGTGGATCTTTCAGTTGCCATGGAAACCAAACAAAAATACTGTCATTTTAGAAAAAAAAGTATTCTGCTAAATTTTATGTTTTGTTTTTCCTATTAGAAATTCCTTTTATATATGTCGGCCATGGTCCAGGTGAGCTATACAGGCTCTTGAGAGCCTCTTGTTTTGTTTATTTTATAATAATAAGACAATTGTACATGTATTTTTTCTTTGGATTCCTCTTTACATTAGCTTTTGAGTCACTTTGGAGATAACTACTGTTATTCATGGTTTTGAGATATATTACGGTGATGGGACTGCTAAAGTTCCACATAACAATTTCCATTATTCCACAGTTAGAGTCATAAGTAATTATTATTGTTAAAAGGTATAAAAGTGTTGAGGATGCTAAATTTTCTCTTTGGTAATCAGTACATCATCCTCACTATACATCCTGTAGGTCTACCAAGTCATTTGCAACAAAGTGGACATGATATTTAATGTATATCATTATCACATTTAATGTTGAGATCATTTGTTGGTCACTTAATGTACAATAATAATTAATTGTCACTCAAGAGCCATATATTACTTGAATAATGTTGACATCCATAATGTTCACTGTCTGCACAGATATAATACCTTCATAGACATTTTGTACAAATGTACATATCCAACATTTAATACTTATGAGTGTATCAATCATCCTAGGCCTTAATTTTAAGGAAAACACCTCTGTTTGTTATAAATCTGAAGTTCTGGGGATGATGCCAGCTGGGCTCAATCCCATGTTTGGGTCCAATTAGTTCATAGTGGGGTCAGGGGTCAGGACCTCATATATACATGTATGACAGCAAAATTTTGTATTGGGTGATTGATACAAGGGTTTGGGGTGGTACAATGTAGGTGGATTCACAGTTTCCTTTGCTATCAATTCATCTAAAGTGCATATATTAGATTGTGAATCACCTTTATATATATAATATGTTTTAAGACTTTGTTATGCCAAGCTGTTTCCAGTAACATATGTAATGTTAGTGAGTCACAGCTATATAATTTAAGTCTATACAAAATATAATTATACTTAAGGTCTAATTGAATTCTTACTGTCTTACATGTAGTTTATCAGACAGAGTAAACTGCTTAATAATAACTGATCCATCAAATTTTCTTTATCATCATAAGTTATTACATGTATTCATCGTATTGAATTAAAAATACTTTTTTCAAGGTCAAAATAGTAAGCATGTCAGTCATACATGTGCATATGTTGGTAACCATCAAGGCTAAAATGTACCACCTCAATGGTAATGATCTGCATTTCCTACTGATTGTCTCTGGATTTCAGATCTCAGGATTATCATCAACTTTGAACATGTACATGTATATGCAGGCATCTTTTGGCACATAGAAATCTCGACAAAATTAAGTTACTTTGAGCTACATTTTCAGTCTGATAGAGTATGTTAAAGTTTACCTCCAAATTCATATCTCAGTTGCCATTTTAATGTATGGTGCATCTCTGATGGTACATCAGCATCCAGACAAAAATCAAGAAAAGGGAAGCATTTGTAATAATGCAGTGAGATTTGTAATCTTTGCATGATCACAAAAGTTTGATATAAGCAGTCATACATAAATTTTGTGTTTTATGCCACTGGATCAAAAGGGGATCATAATGCCACATATATTTATGTAATATAAGGTGATCATTATACTGCAAATTGAAAAGTCACAAGGGCTGCAGACGGAAAAGTCACATGGGCTGCAGAGGGAAAAATCAAATGGGCTGCAGAGGGAAAAGTCAAAAGTCACAAGGGCTGCATACAGAAAAGTCACATGGGCTGCAGACAGAAAAGTCACATGGGCTGCAGATGGAAAGTCACAAGGGCTGCAGATGGAAAAGTCACGAGGGCTGCAGAGGGAAAAGTCACGAGGGCTGCATACAGAAAAGTCACAAGGGCTGCAGACGGAAAAGTCACAAGGGCTGCAGACGGAAAAGTCACAAGGGCTGCAGAGGGAAAAGTCACACGGGCTGCAGATGGAAAAGTCACATGGACTGCAGAGGGAAAAGTCACAAGGGCTTCAGTTGGAAAAGTCACATGGGCTGCAGAGGGAAAAGTCAAAAGTCACAAGAGTTGCAGATGGAAAAGTCGCATGTGCTGCAGAGGGAAAAGTCACAAGGGCTGCAGATGGAAAAGTCATATGGGCTGCAGACCGAAAAGTCACATGGACTGCAGACGGAAGTCACAAGGTCTGCAGATGGAAAAGTCACATGGGCTGCAGACGGAAAAGTCACAAGGGGGTTGATTTACTGCATACTGAAAAGTCGCAAAGAGGTTATTATGCTGCAGAATGAAAAGTCACAAGGGGATCATAATGCAGAAGGATGAAGTCACAAATGAATCATAGTGCTGCACAATGAGATCATAAGTCACATTAGGGAGTCAAAATGCAGATGGATGAAAAGTCTCAAAGATATTATAATGCTGCAGGCTGAAAAGTCACCAGGGGATCATAATGCAGTATAAGTGTTGTCTGTTGCAGTCATAATGGTACATGTATGAGGCTGTCAGCTCTCACTTCTAGATCTGTATGACAAGGTTTTTTTTAGCCTACATGTACAGTAGTTTTCAATTTGATGTTAAATTTGACTGAAATAACCAGTATCATATACTAATATATACCAGATGATTTATGTCTTATTTTACATTTTAAAACATCATATTTATATGTAGGTGTAATTTGAGGTGTATCACTTTACTTTGACAAATTTTCTTCTTGTTACCTGAACTAACATCTCAGGTGTATGTACTTGATATAAGGAGAAACTTTGATGTGAATAAAATTATATAAAGGTAAATTTACTGTAAACACAATAAAAGAAGAAACTATTGTTAACTTTGGACGCATCAGTATAGTTTGTATCTCTGGTTGTATTTAGTCCAAGTTATGTGTATATGTTATATGTGGGTTCATTACTAGTGTACATAACAAATACAGAAATTACTGTTAATTTATTTTCTGCATATGGGCATTTTGACAACTTATTTCTCATCAGTGCATATGGGCATTTTGACAACTTATTTCTCATCAGTGTAGATCAAAACCAAAACATTTGGAAGTCCATTAACCCCCCCAAAAAAACTTGTTAAAGCTGATAGAGAACAAATAACCAAAAGGATCTAAAAAGAAAAGCCAAAATTCAGCTAAGGACAGAGCTAGTGTACAAGATGTTTAACCCTATTTGCAGATTGATTAAAGGAAGATTTTAACTTAAACATTTGTAGCTGGCTCGTTTATAGCCAGGGTACATAATACTAAGCTTTTGTCCATTAATAAGTCATGAAATTTTTCCTCTGTGAAACAACTGGCACCATTTTAACTAAACCTGGTTTGATGTTTTGTTATGTTAATTTCATATTTTTGTTTTTAGGCAAAGTTTGAATTTTATAAATGTCATTGCATTTTGTGAAACAAGTTTAATGTTGTCCAGTCATCTTGCTGTGAATATCTGTTTCATTTTAATAGTACAGTTAGCTGCATTGGAGAAAAAAATGAAAAATTGTCTTTAGTTTTCCTCCTGAGCAGTATTTACATGAATTTTGCATGTAATTTTCTCCATAAAGTAAAAAAGCAAACCTTACTGATTTGTATGACTACATGTACAATGTACATTGTAAGGTTTATTGATCATGTTGATGATACATAAAATCTACATGTAATTTGAAATTTCATGATTAAATAGGGGATAAAAAAGATTTTTGTCTGGCCCGCGACGAAAGTGAGACATAGGCGTGCAAAGTATGACGGCGAAGGCGGCGTAAACTCAAGTTTTTATATAGAAGCCTTTGATGTAGGAACTTTATATTTGGTCCATAGGTAGCTTACGGTGAAACCCTATCTGTCGGACCCAAAATTATCTGACCTTGACCTCAATTTCACGGTCCAGTGACCAGGTTTAGTTTTTTGCTTAAGTCTGTTTCTCAATAACTACAAGCCAATAGGTCAATGATATTTGGTATATAGCTTGGTCTTGGTAAGTACATGTCAGTCTGCCATATGGCTTTTGACCTTGACCTCTATTTCACGGTCCAGTGACCAGGTTAAGTTTTTTTTGCTTAAGGTAGATCGGTAGTCTTCCGCCATTTTGAATTTGTTATTTATACTGTTATGGTATTGTCTGCCTTTTAAAATAAGCAAATATTTTTATTTGTAATCAATCAATCAATATTATATCCATAATACAAAATGCAAAGGACCTACATGGACTTGATTTCACGTGTCTTTATCTAATTAGACTAGGTATGGTAACTTTATAATTAAATAAATTGGAAGGGGATTTTTGAAAAAGGGAGATAATCTGACCAAAATATTTTACATAGATATCACTATGAAAATTCACATTTTACAAATTAAATGGAAAACAAAGTCGGTGACCCCTATTTTTCTTTATATTTTTTGAAAGTATGTTTAAAGGGCTAACACATGAGTAAAGTAGAAAAAAATCTATGGAATAGTTTTAAAGAAATCAACAATATACCTGTTTTTCCCTATATATTCATTAGAAATATTTGATTATTTTGATATCAGTTATTTTAAAAACAAGCACGGTGACCCCCCTTTTTTATTTTTTTATTTCAATGCTTATATAATAAGGAAACTTTCCTGTAAAAATAAAAAAAATCTATGGAAAAAATTTTGGAGTACCCATCTACCTTAAGTCTGTTTCTCAATAGCTACAAGCCAAAGGTCAATGATATTTGGTATATAGCTTGGTTTTGGTTAGTGTCAGTCTGCCATATGGCTTTTGACCTTGACCTCAATTTCATGGTCTAGTGAACAAAGTTGAGTGTTTCTGATTAGAATAGTTTCTTAATTACTGTAAGTGGAATGGTAATAATATTTGGCTTGTAGGTTGCTCTTGAGTAGTACATGACTGTTTTAGCGACAAGCAGGGACGGGCAAGATATCTATTAGGGTCCACACTTGTGTTGTCTTATTGAATCAATAAGTTAATTTGTTAAAAAGTTAGATTTTCATGTAATATTTGTTCATAAAATAAGATCTCCTGCCATAGAAGTACAAGACAATGCTTTGGTTCCCATGTGACAGTTGTCAAAGGAAATGCTTATTCACTCCTGATACAGTATAGTGAACTCCATCTGTAACCCTACATTTCTCAATAAATGTCGCTTAGTATTATGATTTGTCCACAAAAAAAAATTGTGTCTCGGCCTATGGTAAAAATAAAATGGCCATGAACTCATGAACCACTTTAAAGCTGAAAATAATATATACTTTACATGTATTTGCCAATTTTCAATGACAACACCAATCTGAAATGCACTATCCATTACATTTTAGCACTTGCTGCTTCTTGATGTTAAGAGATAAATTTCTGTATTAAAATGATTTTCAGTTTTACCGTTAATTGATTTACAGTAACTTGTTCTATTTGAAGTAAAATAGTGATGATGATTAATACATTTATGAGCTGAACATCAGAAATTTATCCTGATGAATGGAAGTTTTCTGTAATATATCATAACTGTATACTGTGGGTCAATATCAGTAGAATAATTGAGAATTGAAATATGAAACTGTTATTGATCTTAAGGGTCAGATATTTTCATTCATCAAGCTGGTTGCCAGCCCTTTGATATGATATGATATTTTGAAATTTAATCAATATATATATTTACATAGGATAATTATCTTCTATCAGTAAAATTTGAAGGTTTAGGCAATAAAACTGTACAACAGACAAGATTAGACACCTAGTATTATTTTCTATACAGTTGTACTGATAAGTTCTACTTATGATGACAATTAAATTTTGACAATTAAGATAAGTTTCTAAATAGTTGATCGCATGGCATCTTCCACTACATCTGGTTAATTGCATTATTGAAACATTTTATTGCTGAATATAACACCAAATGATTTTTTATACATCCTATGTAAATCAGATATAGTGGGTCTCTTATCATATTCTCGGGACATACGTCCCTCGAATATGATAAGAGACCCACTATATCTAATACATATACTAGTAGCAGTCTACATTTAATGTTGGCTGAATTGTATTTATAAGAGTCACATAGGGTTGTACCTTGCAGGGATGTATGAGAAATAAAATGTCACAGTAACGGTTGTACACGGTGACTATGCAGAATGACCACCCAAACTGTTTCAAAGTAACAAAGGATATAACTTTAGAAAATAACCCTGGTCCATTTTCTATTTATTTTTATTTTCTATTAACATTGTACATGTAATATAAAATGGAAAATTTGTAGTTATGTGTATTGAAATATGATATTGTTGAAGGGGATATATAATTGTGTCCCCTTACACATGTATATCTATTAAAAATTTTTCCATATTATACTGTTTCCATATTTCAATTTCACTTATCCCCTTTCAAAATATCCCCTACTCGTAATAGTGAAAAGGGTAAATATTCAATGTTTATCCCTATAACACCTTTAATAAGTCATATAGTGATCATATAGATATACTGGCCAGGTTAAGAAATTTGCATTCACTCTTGCCTATTAGAATTGTATCTAGTACATATAAGCTCTGTAATTATAATATTAGATACTGTTGGATTTATTTAAACTGAATGCCACTACTTGAATTCCAGGCCAACAGTTCTGAATTTCTTAGCTTTTCTATCTGATTTCAGTAGGGAATACTAAACATGAAAAAAAGTTATTACACAATTATAGATATCTTTTTGTAGCAATATTGGATTATTTTAGTAGACCTTTTATTGGTCCTCTGTGAGTAATAAGTAAACTAGAGATGAAGCAGTAATTTATTCAGTGTATTGTAAACTACTGGAGTAAGATGACTTAGTCTACAACTGGTTCAAATTCTGAGATTAAAGGAACATCTTGGGATGTTTCACCGGATGACCTAATTATTGTCTGAAGGACTTCAGTTTTGAAGTTCGATTAAGACAATAATTATAACACTTGCGCTATGCAGACTGCTAGCTCACTGAAATGATCAATAGAATGATTCTTTTACAATGATTTCACTAGCTAATATTACTGAGGCCATTAAAGCATTGAAACAATTTACCGTGACAAGTTTGTATAGAAAATTGTACATTACTAATACACACAATGTTTTTACTGAGCAATGCATTAACTATATAATATGTCTTTTTAGCCCAGACAAAATAAGTAATAACAAAGTTATTTTAAAAGAAAATATTTTAGTGATCAAGAAGATACTGTGTTCTTAGATTATACTATATAGGTATACACTGATCTATTTATAGTGTACATACACTGATTTATTTATAGTATACAAAAAAACTGATTTCATGTACAGTATATTCATTCCAGTACACTTATTCTTTTATAGCATAAGCAAACACTACATATACATGTACATGTACCAGTACATACAATGTAGATTCTACATGTATTTATAATTTACACACACAAAATTAATACCCATACGAAAATGTATAGTTGAGCCTCAACTGATGCCCAGTTCTGCCTCAACTGGAGCTCAACTTTTAGTTGAGGATCACAGTTGAGCATTATATCTCAACTAAATTCCATCAGTTGAGCAAACTTGAGTTAACTTGAGCAAACTTGAGGAATCTGAAATGACCCTTTTCACAACTTGAGCTTACTTGAGGATTTGGACTTTACCATTTTCATAACTTGAGCTTACTTGAGCATAATTCCAAAACTTGAGATTACTTGAGGAAAAAAGTTCACTGACATGGTTAAGCATCTGAGCATGACTAATATCTATTTCCTGTCAGTTTAAATTTGAAAATGAAGGGAAGCAGGATAGTTTATGAAAATTAACAGAGGAAGCATTAAACCAAGTAATTCACAAATAATTCTTGGAATAAGTCATAGGCATGGTTTAGATATAGCTTTTTACATGTCTGTAAGTAGTATTTCATGTCAATTAATAGCAAATTTTTCCTGCAAACAAATATATATATGTACAATATATGTACATTGTCGGAAAATATATAATTTATTTGACGAGCTTTAGAAACAGGTAGAAATGCGAGGTTTACCGAGCATTTCTCGCCTGTTTCGCAGCGAGTACAAATAAATTTTATATTTCCGACAATGTACGTATATTGTTTTTATCCTGCAATCATTTAAACCCTATTTAAAAATGCATTTTCTTTGTGAAGCGGGACCAGGTAGACAGTAAACAACTTCGGCCATTTTGTATAATTCCTGACGTCATAAGAGAATTTACACTGTGATGTCAAAGTATTCGAGGTTTTCAAACCAGTTGCCTGTCTTTTTTTCGATCAAAATCGCGGACCAGTTACCAGTCTACCCTACGAATATGAAAAAAAATATTCGTAGGATCGTATTCGTCTAGTAAATACCACCATTGCAGGATAAAACTTCATTGTGAATTTATAGTTATAGGTCACTCTTGAGTCTTTGAAAGAAAGAGGGAAACAAATAACTGGTATATCTGTTATTGTTTGCATACAAACATACATGTATGTGGCTTTTTAGTCTGAATAATAATTTGTATATCTCATATGTTGAATTAAGTTAAAAGTTTAAGCATGAATGAGATAATTAATGTTCAGTTGCTGCGGTTAAAATTAATTGCCATACATTTTTGTAACCAGGATGTTTTGTCATAGATATTTTAGCTTTATTGTACCTCTAAAACAATTCTACCAAGATTAATTGAAATTTAAGGCTGTTGTAGCATTTCTTTATACACAAAAAGTTATGTGTACAAATTGTTGTGTAGATGAGTCATTTAGNAGCAATGCATTAACTATATAATATGTCTTTTTAGCCCAGACAAAATAAGTAATAACAAAGTTATTTTAAAAGAAAATATTTTAGTGATCAAGAAGATACTGTGTTCTTAGATTATACTATATAGGTATACACTGATCTATTTATAGTGTACATACACTGATTTATTCATAGTATACAAAAAAAACTGATTTCGTGTACAGTATATTCATTCCAGTACACTTATTCTTTTATAGCATAAGCAAACACTGATTTAGTATACATATACATGTACCAGTACATACAATGTAGATTCTACATGTATTTATAATTTACACACACAAAATTAATATACACATACAGTTACTTGTTGCATAGTATCTTCATGCACTGATTCTATTTATAGTATACATTTACACTTATACTGATTCTATAATCTATATTTACAGAAAGATACATTAGGACATTCATTGTTTGACCAAGTGTGTGCCAAGTTAAATCTTGTGGAAAAGGATTATTTTGGATTGAGATATGTTGATGCAGAAAAACAAAGGGTGAGTTTACAATGTACATACATTGTATAGTATTAGATCCGATAACGGATTCAATAAATCTGTCCTCACAATTAGTTTTTGAACCAGCTACTGAGTGAAAGAAAACACAATGCCATATGGATCGAAACAGACAAGGAGGTCAGGTGGGGACACATTTATTGAATCCACCCTATGTTAGGAGTGCATTAAGCGTTCATAAAATGCAAAGAAAAAGCATTTAGTACACTAGTACAAAATGTACCGGTATGTACTAACAAGCCACCTGACCTGACTTACAGCAAGTTTAAGACGGATCGAACAAGGCAAATAGAAATAGACAAAATTCTTTAGTTCTTAGAGATGCAGCACAGGCACCTTGTTTCATAAAAAAATGTCATTCACTCCCTCTCTTCATAGGGAGGGACAGACATTTTTTCTCTCGCCCACGAAGAGAATCGCGAAAGCGAGACATAGGCGTGCAAAGTATGACGGCGGCGGTGATGGCGTTAACTTTTACTATATACAGGATATTTTGAAAACCCTTTGATGTGGGAACATCATATTTGGTCCAGTGGTAATACTAATCAAGTGCTACCTGACGGACATAAAATCATGTGACCGTGACCTCTATTGCACGGTCCAGTGACCAAGTTCAGTTTCTCTGATTAGATCCATATCTCAATAACTAAGTGGTAGGTCAATGATATTTTGTATATAGGTTGGTCTTGAGTAGTACATGTCAGTCTGGCATATGACTTTTGTCCTTGACCTCAATTTTATGGTCTAGTGACCACGTTAAGTTAATTCTCTGATTAGATCCATATCTCAATAACTGTAAGAGGTAGGTCAATGATATTTGGTATATAGGTTGGTCTTGAGTAGTACATGTCAGTCTGGCATTTGACTTTTGTCCTTGACCTCAATTTCACGGTCTAGTGACCACCTTAAGTTTCTCTGATTAAGTCTATTTCTCATTAACTATACCTGGTAGGTCAGTAATATTTGGTATGTAGGTTGGTCTTGATGAGTAGTACATGTCAGTCTGGCATATGACTTTTGTCCTTGTCCTCAATTTCACGGTCTAGTGACCACGTTAGGTTTCTCTGATTAGATCCATATCTCAATAGCTGTAAAAGGTAGGTCAATGATATTTGGTATATAGGTTGGTCTTGAGTAGTACATGTCAGTCTGGCATATGACTTTTGTCCTTGACCTCAGTTTCACGGGCTAGTGACCATGTTAAGTTTCTCTGATTAAATCCATTTCTCAATAACTATTAGTGGTAGGTCAATGATATTTAGTATGAAGGTTGATCTTGGGTAGTACATGTCAGTCTGGCATATGGCTTTTGTCTGTGACCTCAATTTCATGGTCCAATGAACATGTTAAGTTTTTGTGCTTAGGTTAGTTTCTCATTAACTATAAGTGGTAGGTCAATGATGTATGGTATGTAGGTTGGTCTTAGGTAGCAAATGACAGTCTGTCATATGGCTTTTGTCCTTGACCTCAATTTCACGGCCCAGGGAGCATGATAAGTTTTTGTGATAAGGTCATTTGCTCAGTAACT
>MJUU01004896.1:158816-198137 GCA_002080025.1 Modiolus philippinarum | reverse complement strand
GATTTTGATGGGGTTTCTTTCAGTGTGCTCCTGAGGAAATATCCAATCTGCAGCATACAAACGGATTTCACATGGCATGTACTGTTCTTGAGATAAATGGGGCCTGAAAGGGTGAATCTAAAAAATTTTAATTTTTTTATTTTTAGTCAGATTTTGATGCAGTTTTTTGCAATGGATTCCTTATGAAAAATTAACATGGTGCTCAACCATCAGATTTTTGATAACTCCTTTCCTTTCTGAGCTATGAGGGGCCAAACTGGGCCAAAATTGCATATGTGAAGATAACCAAAAAATTTCAGTTTTCATCTGATTTTGATGGTATTTTTTTCTTTGGATTATTCTTGTTGTAAGCTTTCAGTAGTATGTCAACAAATTTATCATAGCTCTTTCAGTTTCTGAGCTATAAGGGATCAAAGGGGACAGAATTGCATTTTTTTTTTCAAATTATGTAAATTTATTTTTTATCTGATTTTAGTGGAGTTTGTTTCTTTGAATTCCTCTTGACACAAGCTTTTAGTAGTATGCCATCAGAACTGGAATATTTCCTACCTTTTCCAAGCTATAAGGAGCCAAACGGGGTCAAAATTGCAAATATGCAAATTACATGAAAATTTTATTTGTCATTGAATTTCAATGGGATTTTTTCATTGGATTCCTCCTGAAGTAGGCTTTCAGGTGTGAGCCAACAGATTTTGCATAGCTCATATGGTTCCAGAGCTATTAGGGATCAAAAAGTTGATTTTTATTTTCCGTAGTTCGTGTCTGTTAAGCTCTTTATTGTGTCCATCTTACTACTGTGTCAAGCCTTTTACTGTGTGCACATTCACTTTAATTACATTTGTTCAAATTTCAGTGGTCGACATGCTGCGGTCGTATCATGCTGTGCTCGGGGTAGCCCTTTATTGTTATCTGTAGTGGTTTTCAAGTTATTAGCAAAAAACAGCAATTTACCCCTATGTTCTATTTTTAGTAACAGTGGCCATCTTATTTGATCTACGGACTAATCAAACACAATTTTGAAACTGCATACCCTGGTGGTGATTCAGGCCAAGTTTGGTTACAATTGGCCAAGTAATTTCAGAGGAGAAGAATTTTGAAATTGTTGACGGACAGACGTACGGCGGACGACGGATGCAAAGTGATGGCAAAAGCTCACATGGCCTTTTAGGCCAGGTGAGCTAAAAATGTGGACAAAATATAAGTATGTACACAATTATATACCTCCCCCTTTTTTCTAAATGTCGGCCAGCAACCATATGACTTCATGCACATCTTCAGGTGGTTTACTAGAGACATGCAACATTTCATCAAAATAACACTCCTCGTTTAAGAGGACATGCACTGACAAGGTATGTCCCCTTTTTTCAATAGAAATATTAAAGATGAATTGTCTCCCTTCAAAATTTCAGGCAGCAACTATATTACTTCATGCACATCTTCTGGTGGTGTACTGCGACTATGTAACATTTCATAAAAATCCAAGCAGCCATTTAGGAGAACATGCACTTCTATGGTTCACTCTCCCCTTTAAAATTTTGTAGAGCAACTATTTTATTTCACACACAACTTCAGGTGGTGTAATACAACAGTGTTACATTTAACCAAAATCCAAGTAGCTGTTTATGAGAACATGCGCTGACAAGGCTAGTTCCCCCCCCAAAAAATTAAAAGACAAATTATCTCCCCTTCAAAGTTTCGGACACCAACCATATTACTTCCTGCACATCTTCAGATGCTGTACTACAACTGTGTGAAATTCATCAAATCCAAGCAGCTGATTAAGAGAACATGTGCTGACAAGGTACATGGATGGCGATTCCTATATACCCTCAAACTTTGATTGCGGGGGCAATATTAACCAACGTTTAGGAGAACATGCACTGACAAAGTTCGTACCCCTTTTTGATAGAAAAAATTAACAGACAAATTATCTCCCCTTCAAAGTTTCAGACATCAACCATATTACTTCATGTACATCTTCAGATGGTGTACTACAACTGTGTTAATTTCATCAAAATCCAAGCAGCTGTTTAAGAGAACATGCGATGACAAGGTACAGGACGGACGGACAGGGTGTTTCCTATATACCCCAAACTTTGTTTGCAAGAGGTATAATAATAGGTCTGTCCATTGTTTGCATTGTGATTTCAGAAAAAAACAATATTTTTAAATGTGTTACCCTGCAAGGGTCATTCATGTTTAATATATAGGTCACGAAAACCTGGAAAAGTTGCGGAATTGGAAAAATAACAGATGTTACAGTATGTCACCTGCTGGCAGCCATCTTGGATCAGGTGCAGACATCCCAGGCACCATGACCAAGAAATCGCACCTTTTTCTGGGATTCAATTTTATTGTTTAGTTACATGCTATCCTTAAATTGCTATGTACATTGTATTCTCTATTTGTAATTTAGCTGTTGCTTTGATATTGGTTACAAAATTAACTAGTTTCAGATAAAATATTTGAATGTGTTTCCATATGGTTCAATGTGAAACTGTTGCCCTTGAAGGCCTTTTCGACGAGTTGCAAACATCTTCGAGGGGGACCATCTAAGGAATGTTGTGGCTATGTTTGGTTCTAATTCACCATTTAGGATGCCTTTCTCATAGGGTCAATGGTAACTTTGTTCACTGCTACAGGTCATTTAGTATAGGGTGCCTAGGGCTATTCCAGAAAAATTTATCACCCAGGGGGGAACGCCAGTTTTACCGTATAGCGGGAAATTTTCGCGGGGTTTTAATTTTCGCATATTTTTGCGGATGTACTTAAATCGCGAAAATAAATTCCGCGAAAAATTTATGTCTTCTTAGGAAATATATAGGATTTTAGATAATCCGCGAAAAATTTAAAACGCTAAAAATTTTGGCATACACTCAAATCCGTGAATTTTTTGACCCATGAAAACAACTCGCTATACAGTATATTTTTTTTCTCTTGGTCCTGGGGGGTCAGCCTGATGTTGACTAATGGTAGAAATAATATTTTTTTCTATTGGTGGTGGGGTCTAAAATATATGGCACTCCCACCCTGGATGGTCGATTTAAATGGAATAGCCCTTTCTGCTGATGACATTTTAGTCAAGAGCAATAGACACAGGACTCTTGTGACCCAAGATTGGTTCCAGATTGCCTTTAGGCTATAAAGAGGATCTTTGAACCAAAAGATGAGATGGATATACGGAGGCTATATCCAGGTGAGCTAAGAAAAACGTGAAAACAAGCAAATTAAAGCACCAATACTTTTAAAGTTGACTTTTCTTATAACTCTTGGAAACCGTGATTAAAAACAGATGAATGGTTCATTCTGACATCCCTTTGGAAAAAGTTACTTTTGTTATTGATAGTCACAACGTTCCTCTGGATCTCCTTGTTCAGCAAAATACATGAACAGCAAATACAGAGATTTCTTTTTTTCTTTGCAAGTGTTGCCCTGATACACATGAAACCAGACAAATAACATAAAACACAACAAATCAGATGAAGTCATTTATTCCATTATGATGATTTAAAAATCTTTCATGAATCAAACAAGCAAAAAATTGTAACTTGGTCTCCAGCATTCATGTCAAATGTGAAAAAGAAGTGGAACACATGGAGCATTAGTTAGTTCATTGCACAAAAACTGAATGCAAATTTGTTAATTGTATGACTGTGACAAAGTATTAGTAGTATATCTGGATTTCAATATATGGGTCACCTAACATGCTGCCTTAGAATGAAGAAATAGCTGATACTGACATTTTTAATAAAACAGCCCAGAGTTCTCTTTTGGATGCTTACAAAATGTTCTACATTTCAAATAATTTTAGAAAGAACTAGAAAGGGTACTTCCCCATCTATGAAACTAAAGCATGAGGGTAATATTGTAGTGGACATTCTGGTGTATGAGTAATTGTTTGATAATCAATGATTTTCCACTTTTAAGTTCTTTTATGTACTTTTTACTCACAATAGTTTCTGGAACAGCAAATTGTTCTTCTTGATCAATGAAGGGAGGGAAAAAACTTGTTCTGTAATTACTGGCTATAACCATTTATAAGCAGTTTTTGAGATTTTTCATGATTTATACACTAACTCCATGTTTCCATTCCTTATTATCCTCAAGATGAAAAATAATTATGTACAAATGAACTAAACTAAGCATTGTAAAAAAGATGATTTTTGTACATTTCCAATAAAAATCATGAATATTTTCACTAAAATATTTGCATATGAACAATCTCGGACGACAAAAAAAACATGATGAAAGGCAGATATGAAACTGGAATTCATTTGCATGCAAACATTTTCATACCGAACAAACACAAATTATCAGTACAAAGTGTACACAGTCTTCTTTTATAACACAAGCGGCCACATAGTGGCATTCAATCAAAAATTGAGGTTTACAAATCAAGTCTAAAGGACATTCACTTAGGTGCTTTTGAAGAATGTATGAAACAAAATTTACAATCTTAAACTACCCAAGCTAAATTTCAAACTGAATACATACAACATAAAATTCATGACCCAAACATTTTTTTTATATAGACTTATTCATGTACAGCCAAGAATTACAGATCAGCATGGCATGGCATTCTTTCTACCCAGCTAACAGTCATATAGTTTATTTATCTCTTCTAGCTTGCATTCCCTTCTTTTAAGTTAAATTCTTGAAGGCCCCATATACATATGTACATGTATAAATAAAGAAGCTTAAAGATCATGTAAATGTGTTCCAGCACCTTAATATGAATACCCTTTATATTAAAATTGTTTTACTTCAAACATAAAAAGGTTTTGCTCCATATAAGTTGACCACAATGATTGTTCATTGGACAAAAAAACATCATAAAAATAGACTCTGAAAAAATTATAGAGTATGTTTTTTTCAATTCTAATTACTGGCAAATTGTTTACAAAATGTGTTTGTAGAATTGACTTAGAGCATATGATTTGAATAACATATCTTTTAGAATAATTTTTTGAGAACTGGTATTGCATTCATGTGCAACATCAATTACCACTTGGGTTTTTTTCCTTATGGGATGTTCATAGTAGCAGAAAATAAAATCATTAACAACCAAAAAAAAGACTAACAAGTTTTACTTAAAGTTGCGGAATAACAATCAGACGCAAAATTATTACCGATTTAAACAAGACAAGACTACAAAACATTTTAACTCTGTAGGAGGTATTGAAATAAAGCCCGTTTCTATACAACAATGCAAATTGTTCATGTACATAAATACAGTACTTTGAATACAAATCACAATTAACAATATCAACGATTTATGTAAAATTTAAATGGCTTGCCATTTTTTATTCTATTCCTCCTAGGAAAATAAAATAAACAGAATTTATTTGGATTTGAAGCATTTACCCTTCACAGGATACATCACTGTTGAATAATGCCATTCCGAACCGGAAGGAAATTGAATGTTATCTAAAAATAAATTATTGTTCCAAACATAAGCTTAACATAGGTAACTTGCTGTAATATCTTTTTTAATTTTTCAGTTTTCAAGAGTCACAGACAGGGAAACTGAATTCAATGACAGAATTAAAAATGGTAACCCAGATACAACAAAATAAAACAAACAAAAAACAAGATGACCTGCATGAATGTAACAAATATCTACACTACAATGATCTAAGCACTAGTTTTCTTTTACAACAAACTCGGAAAAATCAAATTACAATCCCCCCTTTTCTTTTTCAAAATGAAATATGTCTTTGATCTATTTTTTAAAAAATTTTGAACATGACCAGATAATGTTGGAAGACATTTGTAATGATTTATGTACAAATGATGAAGATGAATTTCTTTATTTGTACTTTTTTCTCAAGAAAAAGCAATATATTTGACATCTGAGAATTTTTTTGTGCAAAATTATCTGATGTTTAATTTCCAAATATCGCGGAACTATTAATTACATCTTCATGTATCATGTTCAAATGTACTTGCTCTTAATATAAGCAAATCTTTCCAAAATTACATTTATCATGTAAATTCAGTCAATATCGAAGAAAATTAAAATCAATGCATATTTTCATGTTGTTGCCATGGAATTGAATATATAAATGAGCTTTGACTGCATTTTTCTCTCAAAAATTTAAATCTAGGTTATAATGTGGACCAAACACAAAATGGTTTTTATGTTAAAACACATTTTAAAGCTTTTTACAAGACTTTCATTTTCAAAAACATGTGAAATATCCAAATCATTTGATAAAATAAATCTATGTTGATTAAAATTGTTCATACAAATAGAAAACAATAATAAAAGTTTAAAAATCTGCTCAATATCTCATCTCAATATTCATAACAACTATACCATTAACATCATATTAAATTATTTAAAAAAGAGAAAATAAAAACAAAGGTAAAAATTGACTCAATAAAAAAAAATAATGACTCAATTTGACTATTTACACAAATCCATTCTCCCAATATTTTTATGTACAATTGCTTACTTTGTATGCACCTTGTGCATATCAATATTAAAAAAAAAATTTTCACATCCAGTAAAATTCATTCACTGAAAATTTGTTGCATTGTGCAACTTAAAGTGCATTAACACAGGACCATTTATTATCTGATTTTCCATTTAAACAATAGAGTATGCTCTTTTCATTGCATGTCTAAAGACACCCAAGAATTAGGCCATTTATGTTACTGAAAAAAATGCAAATTGTTTCAGATAAAAAAATTTATTGTGTTAATGCACTTTGTAGTGAAAGGTTTTGAAAATGTATTGGTGCCATACATACACCACTTTCATTTAACGCTACTAAATAAGCTCGTCTATATTTGTGGACCACAATGGAAATTGTTTATAAGTATACTAAAATCACCAACAATGCCCAATAAAAAAATTATATTTTTTTATAAATACTTAACAAGATATATATTATATAAATTATTATATAACCTTTTTGGGGAAATTAAATGCCCAAAATACTTTGTGATATATCAAAGGCATGGAATTAACTTTTTGATTTCTCAGATTTGTAAAAATTAAGTTAAGTACAGTCAATTAATAAAGTGTTAAGTTAATACCGGGGTTATACGACAGATCTTTGGTATTATGCAAAAACTAAGTCAGTCTTCAAAACAAACAGCAAAGTTTGCTTTTATAAGTAGAAGTTTATCACAAAGAACAGAAATTCAGCTTAATTATTGGTGAAGAATATTCAAAGCATTCAAAACTATATCGAAAATAGGCAAAAATGCACAAGACAAGCACTTAGTATAGCTCGTCACATGACCAAAATATTCACGAGAAAATTGTGATTAGAATGTTTCCAGCTAAATCTGAGGGAAGTCATATAGAGGATGGGTAGGAGGAGGAATGATCATGGAATCCTGCAAAAATAGCTTCAAAATCCTGAATTCCCAAGAAAATAATTTTTTGAAATGCCGAATCTGGGAAAAAATGGCAATGCAAATCCTGGAGCCCTAATTATGTTTATCTCTAATTCCCCCTGAATAAATGGCCTATCCAAGTCCTTCCGCCCATCCAAATACAACCTGGTATTATCTTTTTACCTGGAACTTAAGTAATTGCAACCAAACCACCCTATTGATGTTTCATTTCTAAATCTATCATCAGTTTAAAGGTGTAGCTGAATTATATCCATCACATATTTTTTTTTCGACTTGCATTACTATAATTTTGATTTTAACATGATTAAAATGAAAACTCATACTTTGCAACACAATACCCCACATTTAAAAAATAAGATTTATTTTTGCGATAATTGACAGAATAAAAAACGCTTTCTTTAGAACCGTAAAAGATTATAAAGCAATGATAATAATGTTTTTCAACATAGGACGAGGACATAATTGTGTAGTTAATTCAAATTTTAAAATTTCCAAATAGACCAATCAAACTTGATTTTCTGACATACCATTTGATAACAATTTTACACAATTCAACAAAGATGAGCACATTTTGAAGTTTGATAAGAGCTCATACAAAACTGCATAGTGCCATGGAGTCTAAAAATATCTGCTTAATCTATATTTACTAAGTTGCCGCGATTATGGTTAGGAAATCTACTTTTAGAAGCAACTTTTCCATTCGAGTATCTAATATTGATAATACATTTCTACATACTAAGCCTGCTGTACATAAATTAAAAAATTCATAAAAATCTGTAAAATTTTAAACCTACCAATAGTATATATTTTATTGAACTTTCAAACCTCTATCAGAATAATGGAATTCCTGGACTGCAAACTATTCATAAAATTTGTAAATATATTTTGACAAATCAATGAACAAACTAATTTAACAAACAAAATTTCTAAAACAATCCTATGTTGACTTATCGGTAGTCTGGGTCCTCAACATTCTAGGAACTCCCTGGAGATCATATTGTTGTCCTAGGTCAAAAGCTGTGGCTGCTTTCCCTGGAAACTATACTGTTTCCTAGATATGCCTGCTGTGTAAGCCTAAAACTCTCTTGAAACTGTAATTGTCACAAAACATGTACAAAAGCCATGCCTATCTACCTGGATTTAACTTTAACCTAAAATCGGATTTCGAATCAAACTCAATTTTCAGTTCTTATAAGAACTCGGCTATCTTGAATACTCTTATAACAGGGATCTTTTATAGCAGTCTCCTTGGGGGAAAAATGCAAATGCACAGTGTTTCAGTTCAGACAATACCCAGAAATTACAAAATCCTTAGAAGTTTGACAAGTTCATAGTAATAATTAACAAATAACAATAAAATAAAACAAAATCTACATGTAGTTGTAAATCTACTATAAAACGTTTTTGAGTAACTGTAATGTTAAAAATAAACGTTGAAAGGATTTTTAAAAAGGATGACATTTTATGAGGTAGCGTTTGTGAAAAAGGATGTTACAATAAAACACAATTTTGGAAGCCATTTAGAGTCCGATTGCTGTACTTTGTAAAAATTGCTGTTGTTAGTTGTTCTTTTTGGTTCTTAGTGGCACTTTGGTTCATCATGATGTAAATCTGGAAGACAAAAAGATACCTTAATATTGATTAACGTCAATACTTATTTGTTTCTTTATTACTAATTGGACTATTTCATGTAAGGTGTAATGGGTCTATTGGAACCAGACATTGGATAGTTGAATGTTCATCTTTGTTTGCCATCTGAATAGCATGTTACCTTGGGATATTTAGATGATACTGATGGTATGTAAAATTTCATAATTATATGCAAGCAATGAGGACAATACAAATATTGTGATATGTATATAACTTGATCATGTTGATATCTCTATGACACAGAATTTTGTAATATGTATGTGACATAATTATGTGGATATATATGCAACATAGAATTTTAGACTTTTGTACTATGTTTACCTTATGTTGATGAAATTGATGAGCCAATACATAGCTTATACGCTGCATGTTGTTGTGAAATAAAATTTTGTGCTACCTAACTTATGTGGATTATATCTAGATAGTATTGCCGTGATACAAAATTTGAGCTACTTTACTAATGCAGAAGATGTTGATGTGACATAGATTTTTGTAACTATATAACTTGTGTAGAAAATGCTGAAGAGAAATAAAATTTTGTACTACATAACTTATATGCAAAATGCTGATGTGACATAATATTTTGTCCTTTTGAACTTATGCAAAAAATTATGATGAGACAAATTTAGCCCTATACATTTATATAACTTACGTTGATGGTGTTGATGTAAAAACTTGATAATGTTGCTGTAAGGCATCTTCTGTCAAACCATGTTCCTATTAATATATATACATTATAATATAAGAACTGCCATCTTTATTTAAAATTAGTTATATTTTTGTATATGAGAAAATTTCACATTTTAGTATACAAATTGAAGAAAAAAATTAAAATTTGAAGGAAACGTTTCAAGAGTTGAGAAGAAAATAATCTGTTTATCCCTATTTTTAGAAGATGAATTATTATTTGTGTAATAAGTGTAGGAATATTAATTATTGCAAACAAAGATCATTGCAAATTATCAAAATCTAGCATACAAATCAAAATCAATACCACTTAAGTGGCAATTTTCACCATCGTAAAATTTCCCGATTTCTTTAAAAATTGTTTGATTTTATTTCCGCTGACTGAAATATTCACAATTTCTGATGTGATACAACATATTATGGTGTACATTACTGTATTTGCTTTTGGCCATACAAAAATAATGATTAGATTCTCAGGCCATTTTTCTGAAAAAATGATGAGGCAGGGAGGGAGAACATTTTTATTTTTTATTGGTTCAAAATCATGATGAGGCATCTTTTTACAATGCTGATATGCCAAAAAAGTGATGAGGCAGGTGATTTTCATTTTTTTTTTATTTGAAACTTGCATAAAAAAGTAAAATTAGTTCCCAGAAAAGAGATGCGGCAGGTGCCTGAGAAGCTAATGTATTTTTTTATTTTGCCTTTGGTAATAATGTAATAATAATATCATTTGCTAAATAAAGTTTCACCATGTTTGTTTTCATTGTTGTGATTCAACACTAATCATTTTTTAAAAATTGTAAATATAAGTAAACTTATAGAAGCACTTGCTGAAAGTGACTTGAAGATGAAAAACACCAATGCATGAGTTGCTGTATTGCTAATGCCATTTAGTTGCCAAGTAGCATACATGTAATTTAGTTGCAAAGAAGAATACACGAAACATAAATATGCCGACAGTGATTATGTAAAGGTTTTTTTTTTGGTTGTAAGCTAAGCAATAAAGCCTTTTCATATCCACTTCCTTATCATTCACCATTCAAAAAGTCAAAATTGATTTTATTTGAAACATATCAGAGACCTTGAGTGCACTCACGTCTATTGGAAGAGGTTGTAGGAAGGATCCAGCAGAGGCTGCAGCTGTCGAAGCGTATGGAAGCTGGTAGGCAGCATTTCCAGCCAGATACTGAAAAACAAAATATCAACATTAAATCTCGGTCAAAATCGACAATAAAACACAAAACACATATATATAAATAAAATCATTAAATAATTAAAATCTAAAATATTTCAGTTTCAAGGTATTATTTATTCAATTTTAACCTCATTTATACATAATTTTTTTTTCAACATTTACCATTGTCATAATTAAAGGCATTAAAAATGTTAATTTCTCATGCCTGAAGCACATATGATAGCAAAAAACAGAAAAAAAAACAAAAACCACCTCAAACTTTTACAATATAAACATCAATTACATGCAAAAAGATTTAATGCAATAATATAAAATATATATGTAATTCGTAATACATTGTAAAACACTTGATTATATGTATATATATGGTTACAAAATCTAAAGTTTAACAGTGTTTTCAGTACTTTGAAATTATTCTGTTTTGAGCAAAAATAAGCTGTCAATTAGATTTATTAATTTGTTACTTGCTTTAATCAAAGAACTGAAAGCACTGTTAGTAGACATTGATAATATATCTGTTGTCTAAGGATATGGTGTAAATTGAAGAGGATGCTAATATTCTTTAATTTTAGCAAAAACCCACATCTTTATTAATCACAATTCTAACTTTTTTATTTATTTTATATATTTAACTTCTTTTTTTTGGTTCTACACAACAATGTAGTTTTAATATCAGCATCATCTTCAATTTTTGTGATACTGAATATATTACAATGTTAAAATAGGAAATTGTTATCATCTATTTAGAGTAGAAAATATGTTCATTCCACAAAAATATATAAATTCAAAATATAAAATGGACAAAAATACATCAAAAATAAAATTGCCTATTTGTTTTCCTTGTGGAATGCACTTATTTTCAAATTCTGTGTCAAATTGCATAATTTGCATAGAATTTAAAGATTCAATATCTCCCAGCTTAAACTCTTAATTTTTATTTGTAACAGCATAATCGTCACAAGTTGACACAATAAACAAAGGTACAATGTATATATTTATAATAAAATGTGTAGTAAGGTATATACAAAAAATTACAGAGTGTACAATATTTTTACAGTGCCGGGATAAGCATTAGTGGTATATATAAATATATATAATACTGTGATACACACAAGGCTTGAAATCAACATCATAGCTATGAAATTTTACATCTATAGTAATAGCATAAATACTTTATAAGAGGAAGTAGCTTTCATTTGCAACAAGCTTTGTTTGAATACTTATATATGGATATTTTTTTTGTATAAAACATTTTATGCATAAAATATTTTAAAATGAATATGCAATATTGGCCAAAATGTCAAAATACTGGTCATTTCAAACATTTTTTAAAAGAACCTTTACAAATAAATCTTGTATCCATTACCCCTAAAAGAATATTGTTACACTGGTTTAAAGTTTTGAGACAATATTCTACTCAGTGGAAATATATCCCAAATCCAATGAAAATCTATGACATGATTTCAACAGCTAGTAAATATTTGATCTAATCCTGATTACTGAATAAGATTCTACTAAAGCAGTGCAAATAAAAGCTCAAATCCATGCTTACAAACATAAATAAAATAACATCAGTATAATCATTACTGCAATGGATATAGTTTACAAAGCATAGAGTACATAGTTCAACTGATATATGTATATAGATATAAAACCAACACCAATCATTTATTTACCAAGAGGTTGAAGTAGACATAAACAAAGGTCATCAGGTCTTTGCTGGTTTGTTCTTCCTACTGTACTGGTACTAGTGGTCATGTAGACAGGGATATCCTCTTTCACTGGTCTTTTATAACTGACTGTTCATTTCATGATGTGTATTCTTCTTGATTTGTGATCCATTCCATTTAAAATTTGATCCATTTTTTTTGTGTGGAAAATATGAATTAGAAACTTTCTGTATTTTTACCAGTTTATGTACAGTAAGTAAGTTGATTATCTCATGTACATTTGTGTCCATATAAAATACAGGTACAATGTAAATTTGATCATCAATAATTCCCAAAATTATACTCTTTTAATTTGAAGGTCTATTATAAGTCAAAATTTCATAACTTTTTACTGGTTTTT
Source organism: Modiolus philippinarum (assembly GCA_002080025.1). Classification (NCBI taxonomy): domain Eukaryota; kingdom Metazoa; phylum Mollusca; class Bivalvia; order Mytilida; family Modiolidae; genus Modiolus; species Modiolus philippinarum. The sequence goes on along the minus strand of MJUU01004896.1, from coordinate 185,161 downwards.
GTTTTCTTTTTTTTGCAGTTGAAAAGACATATGTTGTCAAAATTATGTTTAGCCCAAGTTCTGTTGATTATAAATAATTAAGAAAGCAAGATTAAAAACAATGTAGAATCAGTAAAATAGAAGAAAGTGAAATTTGATATGTTCAAAAATCACCAAATTGTAACAATAAAGGTAAAAGAGAGACTTTAATTGAATGCCTAAGAGGGGTCAAGACTAGAGTTTAATTTAGGACATTAAGAAAGGTCACAATTTATGGCATTAAGAAAAGAAAATGTCTGGACAAATGACTTTATTTTCCATGAATTCATTATGACAACAATGTCATATGTTAACAAATATATGTCAACAATTACAATGAAGTCTGGTTTAATCAGAATTGTAATTTGCTTTTGCTCTTACAAGTAAACTCAAGTTTAATTGACAAGAAAAGTCAATTTAAATGATCGCTTGTTACTTCAAAAAAGAAGAGTCCAGTTAAACTGATGAACAAGAAAAGTACAGGGAAATAATGTTTTTTACTCCAAGAAAAGTCGAGTTTAACTGATTAAGAAGAAAAGTCAAGTTAATTGATTCTTCATTACTTTGACAAAAAAGAATGTATTCTTATGATATCTATAGTATTCACAAGTAATTTCTATACTGATGAATGTGACACAATAAAATTGCCCTAATACATTATTTTCTGTGTATTTTGTGCCAATTAAAAGTAAAGCAAACGATTGAATTCAGATTAAACCAGTCTTCACTGCATACACCAAAACTGCAAACAGACAAATCTCATTGCAGTACACATTGTAAAAATAAACAATCTTCATTTGTAAAAATAAGTGAAAAATTCATTGGTCTATTAAAACAATAAAGCATTCAAAATTAAAAAATAAAATAAAAAGAATGATCAATTAATGATTTGATGAAAATTTCATCTAAACTACTTTTGCAGAAAATGGTGTTAAATTGTCCTAGCCCTATGTTGTGACTAAAGACTTTATAAATATATTTTTCTCTAATATAACCTAAACATTGTTTTTTGTCAAATGGTACATTAATGTACTATAAAGGATATGATTCATTTTATTATGATAATACTAAATCATTTTAAATTTAAATCGATTATAAAACAAATAAAAATAACAGTTTTGATCAAGTTACATGTGATTTTTCTTCAAATTGTGATGGTACAGTATATATCTCTTTTATAGTATATATTATAAAATTATATCAATTATATATTATTCTTTTTATCATAGTCTTTTTTTCTCCATTCTTACAGTATCTAAACTTTTTACAATTTAACACCATTTTCTACATAATTGGCTATTTACATTACACCATCACCAATGAATTGAAACATGAAATAATCCTTCAAGACAACATGCAGTCATATCTGCTTATTAATAAAATCAATTAAACTGAATTTTTAATTACTTATATTCTAATTTGTACCTTTTTTGCATTCCTACTAATATTAAAATGCGATGACTGCATATGTCTTACAAGGATGATCAAATAAAAAAACAAAATAGAACATTTTTTGGATTTACAAATTTCACTAAATTTACTATTTACAAATGGTTGTAGATAAGGACAATGTAAATAAATAAGAATCAAAAACCTGAAAAAAATATCAGTTAGGTAAAGAAAAGAAAGACCATACAAAAAACAGAAACAAAAACAAAAAAAAATCTGTTAAATATAAAACATGTGTAGATATATTTTGACATTAAAGTTTTCAATATATTGAAATGTCACTGGTGTCAAGATTAAAGCATATTATTATACTTCAAACATTATGATGTTATAAATAACTTAAGGTTAAATTTGGTCAAACATCACATGTTCGTATAAAAAAATGGATTTTCTATCAATTTAAAGAGACAAGTCATTGCTCTGCTAACCGTATATATATCTTTAAAATAAATAAAATCATTTTGCACTGAATAAATACCTATACATTTTATGTATATATATAAATTATATATACGCTCTATATGTAAATTTTCTCCTTCATTTGTGTATTACTTTTGACCTCCATAATACTAAGCTTAGCTTTTTTTTTTATTATTGTAATATAAATTCTACAGGCTGGAAAAAGTAATTGTTACCACCCAAAAATTCTTACTCAAACAAAATTTACTGGTTGAAGACACTTTACTTATACCTTATATACACATACATTTTTATAAAAAAAAAAATTGCCTTATTTGAAAATTACTGGCTAGACGTTATAGATTTTCATCCAAAAGAGTTGTGTGGATATATAAATATATATATTTTTTTTCTAAAGTACAATATTCATTAAATATTAGTAGCGTGATATTATGGCTGAACAAAGTAATTTACACATAATGAAATATTTAACTTTAGCACCACTTGTTTAAATGCTTAAATTTGATTATTGCTACCTGTTTAAATAACTAAAGGTTAGGATTGGATAACAGTGGTTACAAATATTGCTATATATCTGTGGATATAGGTAGATATTCATAAGAATTAATATCAGAAGATCACAAAACTGATCTTAAAAATTAGAGGTAGCACTTTTTGTGAGGATTTTATATGATACAAACACAAAAACAAAAACTGGCCTAATGGAGTCGGCACAAATATTTGACCAATTTATAAATACATATTAATGTGGGCAAGGTTGAATAGATTTTAGTATAAAAATTATAAAATTAAGGAACATTAGCTAATCAATCACTTTCCCAATATACCTAAGGGAGATAATTATAATGAGAGGCTATTTTATTATCTCCCTTGGTAAAAGTGGCAAAGGGGAAATAACTACAGTTCCTTATTGAATATTATTTTCTACTATGCGTTTTAAACAGCAACTTATTAACAAGATTATAAACTTCTAAGCCAACACTTAATAAATTTAATAGTTTATACATGTTTGTAAACATGTTAAGATATTATAAAGTTTAAAAATCCTGAGTATTTTTCACTTTGATGAAAAAAAAATAAAAAATATAACTTTAAAGATACTCAAATGAAATATATTAAGTACCTCATTCAAATTTATATATACTTTGCACAAACATAACACATTATAACCTATACGCTGGTACTTTATATATATAGAAATAGAACTTCCTAATATGAAACAAAACTTCTTATTTTATGCCTGACTAGTAAGAATTATATGCAGATAAATTTTGTTTGAAACGTTTGATTTTATTTTAATTTTGGATAAAGATCAGTATTTTGGAAGAATTAATTCAATGAAAGGTTGTTTTTGAAGTATATTTTTCTCTTACATGATACTAGACAAACATGCATATTTACAACTATTTACAATTGCATAGATCTTAAGTCATAAAGATGAATAAAGTTTCCATTGTAACTGAAACTAACTGGTTTTACACAAATAGTCATATTTCAAATCAAACAAACATGCTAGTTTAAAGTTTCTTAGTTTGAAAAAAAACATGCATTTTTTACTTTTCCTCTTTTTTTTTTCTTGTATCAAACTAAAACAATATCAAGCTAGGAGTTATTATATAGCAATTTGGCATTCCAGATTTTGATTCAAATTTGTACATTGGAGCATTCCATCTTAGTAAAGAAACTTCACAATTGAACAATAAAATTATACAAAAACAGATATTTATAGCAAATATAAAGTTACTGCAAGTGGAACTGAAAAGATATTTCAAATCCTTTAAGACTTTTTTAAATGTAATTTAGGTTAATTTCATTTCTAACACTAAACAAGGCAAAATATTACAAAAATTCATGAAAAAAATTTCAACTTGCAGCACGAAAAGCGGACAACACAAATTCTAAGTTTGAGGTGATTGTGTACTACTGAGTGTTATAAAGCATTGCCCAAGACGATCATTGGCCTACCGAGCCTTGGGAAATATGTAGCTGTCCCATTTGAGCAGACAAAGAGGGAAGCGTGGACTCTATACACGGGGTACCAGTGTACATCGCTGATGATGGAACAATCTGAAAACAGAATCAGTCTAATGCTAGCATTAATTTTTCGAAATTTGTTAGTAAAATTTCCAGAAGATTAGACAAGATGCTAGCATTAGGTTTATAACAAAATCAAAATCAAATGCAAAAAAAAGCTAGAATTAATCGATTAATTCTTTTTTTCATCTTCTGTAAATTATCTCTAACTCATACATAATTGCATGAAAACCTTGAAGAAATTTGACAGAGTTCAAAGTTCAAGGGAAAATAAAAGTGAAGATGAAAAAAAGTGAAGTTAAATAAAGCAAAACAAAAACTGAAAGAAAAATTTCCTTCATCAATTTATCTTTTTTATATTTATAGTTACTTTTTGGTTTGTATCATCAGTAGAATTTGAAAAACCGTGAAGGAAGCAATCCGTAGTTCTTAGGACAGCTCCATTCCAAGGTGGTCTGTAGGCATATGTCGTTTGAACATTCTCTATTTCAAATACATTAGATTAAATGCCAACCTCTAAAAACAGCTGACTGCAATGTTTCACTTAAATGCTCAAAATCACATTTCAAAAATTTGAGGAATTATTATCAAAAAATAAAATTAATTCTTGTATAAAATATGTTGTGAAAGAAGGCGAGTTATTGCAAAATAAAAATAAGGAAAATAATCTCAGTAGAGCTATAAAAGAAGCAAGTAAAAAATTTTTGTATGATTATATATAAAACAGTCAACTGAAAGTGGTTGTAAATATTTTGTACTGATTTTAAAACAGGCAACGTCAAACTGGCATATTATTGAAACAGTTGCCATGGTAACTATTTCACAATAATCAGTTACAGTAAATTATGTTAAAACTATCATAAAATCAGTAAAAAATTCTGTATTTAAAGGATCAGAGTGTAAAGGCTTAAGAATATATAAAAGTGGTTATAAACAAAATGTCAGCTTACAACAGTGAAAAGAGATCAGTTACACTTTGTGACTCGTCAATAAGTATATATATTTCCCCTGAGGCAAAAATCAACATGGGAAAGTATTTATACACAATCCAATATTTTTTTGGCACATTTTATAAAATACCTTTAACTGCAAGAACAAATATTTTCATTTCTGTTTTCCCAATATTTTCTGATCTCTTTGTGTCTCATGTAAATACAAGTTTGTCTGTAGGAAGTCTGTCATGCCCACAATAGTTAATTATGTATATATATATATATATAGATGCCAGATTAATTTCAGTTACAAAAATCATTGCGTCACTTCAAATATTTACATTCAATCATGGTTTTCTAAAGATGGCCATTTAATCAATAAAAAAACTATCCTACACATTTTAAAATAAACAAAAACGGTTAAAAATGAATGAAAATGGTATTTCTAAATTTTCTACAATGTATATGATGACAATAAATTTAGCCCAACAACTACACACAATAAAAGTCACTGATGCTCAGAACGATACGGAATAATTGAATCGGGGTTTCACTGCATCAACCCATGCATATTTGTTAAAAAAATGTTACTCTTGTGCTTCACAAATCTATACAAATTTGTGTAGTAAATTATTATAATTGCAATTTATTCAAATTTGTTGCCAAGCAACCACTGCAATGTTATCACCATACATTTATTAACAAAATAAATTACCCTCTAAAATTTCCAATAATTATTTTTTACCCTATGAAAAACTTATATTTCAAATTCTGCTTTCATGACTTGAGTAAGATTTTTGCATTTCTCTGGAAATTATTTGATTTTATCGTTATTCTTTGCATCCATTATAAAATTACTACAAATTCCATACATACTCCATCTGTGCATAAAAAATATCATTTGTTCATAAAATGTTCATAAATTGTTCACACTTTTTTTCAATTTGACGGATCAATCAAACCTGCGGTCTGGCCACTATAATAAGAAAACGGGCTTACATGAGCCATTGGAGGCTGCACTATATAACCACTTGGATGTACCCAGCCAGCGGCAGACTGTAGTTGGTATGTTTGTTGTGGAGTGGTTGCCACGGAGTATCTGGAAGGAAGGATCCCTTGGCTCATTAACTGCTGTGCTGCAAGTCTGTAAAAAGAAAAGTCAAATTAATTATTCAAGGGCATAATAGTGTAAAGAGCCTAAATTTTGCGAGGGGTTTATTTTTGCTAATAGAATAAATCCACAAAATTAATTCCTATGCCGCGGAAATATTCTTAGATCTTACAGATAACCTTTAATGGTCACAAAAGAATCCTGAATTGGTTTTGACCTAAATTTTGTGAAAATTAAAACTTTTCAGTACATCATATACTGGAAGGAGTGAAAAGAATACTAAGTCAGGCTGTTATATGGTGTATTGAATTTTCTTAATTCCGCATCTGAACTAGGTAATGAATAATAGTCATGTTACATGTCAACTGTCACACATACAGTGCTTGATTACAATGACATCTTAAAATGGCCTTATGGTTAATGTCAAACTAGAAATATGTGAAATGGCATCAATATTCTCCCTTCAGATTTACCAAATGTAAAGCTTTCCTTATTGACAAGCCCATACATTCTTGTTAAGTGTGTTCCTATGACAATCATGTAAATACATGTATGTAAAACATTATTGGCATGCATTAGTTTTGCATCAATGGATATCGAACCCCAAGCTGATAACATGAAAATCTGACGAGTATATCATTTGAACAATAAAACTGAAGCAATTCCTTTGCTTTTCAAAATTTTATTTGTGTAGTTCATTTGATATCTGAATGAACAGTGTCACCATATGGCTTTTCTCTCACATTAAGCATCCATGTTTTGTCATAATTTTATGAGAAAGACATTTTATCATTTTCATAAGTTTCTTCATTCAATATTAAAACCAAAAAAAAAAATTGTTTTTCAATGAATATAGGTTACCGAGTGTGTGTGTGTGCATGTTTTTTTTAAATCTTGATTTGAGACTCCTTTTACATAGCTCCACTTACGAGTAGATTACCTCATTTTACGATTGTAAATACAAGTTTTATGTCTACACTCTATAGGCATAAAATACTTAACAAGCTACTTCGAACTTTTTATACACAAATAACATTTGAACTAGACTTTTTCAGATTTGTTTACAAATTCTGGTACATTAACTTACCCATTTTGTTGAGCGAGAACACTTGCTTGGTCATATGCTGCAGTTGGAATTAATAACTGTAAAAGATAAATTGTCCATCTTAATAATGTCATACAGGGTAGTCCTTTCTACATAGGTATATATCTTATATGAAACTCCACCCTGAACTGATTTTAGCATTACTTAGATCATTAAGCTCAATAAGCTCATTTGTTTTTGAATGTTTTTGTGTTTTTGAAATGTTGAAATTCAATTGGTCCTTTTCATAATTCCAGAAAATAACAATAATAAAACAAGATTCAAGTCCTTGACAGGAGGACAGAATATATGTTTATGTTGAAATTATAGTAATTTCCCTTTAACTGTCAATTTATCCCACTCTACTAAGCAGAAAACCTTATCAGATTAAATAAGCTTTTAAATGTGAGGTAGTCCTTCCCAAGATCTGTGAATTTAGGGAAAATTTTTAAAATTTTTTTTTTTTTAAATGGTTACAATTTCTAATAGTTTTAAGTAAAATGTTGTGCATGTGTGAATCATGTATGATCTGAACCCTTCATACAGCAGTATGTTTTTCTGAGAACAAATATCAGATGTTCTAGAGTTATCTCTCTTAACTTACATCTCGAGCTGCATCTGTCCAAATTTTTGTAGGAATTGTTAGAGCTTGTGGCGTCTTTTTCTTGTTTCCACCATCAGCAAATTTTACTATTAAAGGTTCTGTACAGCCTGCAACAGAAAAAAACATTAACAAAATACAAAATTAAATAATATACCATAAAAATAAAATTAACTAAAACACAATACTAAGTGGTACTATATTGTCGCAAAACAGGTTGTGTTGGTTTTTTTTTGCACAATGTCGGTCACAAAAAGGGTCATATTGTTCACCCTGGACATAAACAGGGTATTTTTATACCTTAGTAATGTAATTCACAAGACTACCTCACAAGGCTATAATTTTCAGACAGGGTGTGGTTTCAAACATTTTCAAGTCATAACAAGGTCAAGTGTTAACTGTTTAAAATTTGCAAATTAAGGATAAACCTATTGGAGTCTTTTATATCATACTTTTCCTGCCTTCGAATACCATCTTTTCAGTTTTTGGAATTTTTTTTTCGCAGGAATTATTTTTGCTGATTTATCAAATTTGCAAAAATAAACCCCTCACAAAAATTCGCCCTTTAGATAGGGTGACAGGTGTCAAAATCAGTTTTCTTCACAAAACTGTCAAATCTGTATTTAAATAAAATAAAATCAATGTAGCCAAGTTATTTTTTATAAAGATATTCACTAAATAATTGATAGCAATTATTAACATGACAGCCAATCATCATTACGTAAGACAAAAAAAGCAACTTTTATCCTACTTAATTAACCATAAAAACATAATTATCCTCCAATATTCAATTTTGTTGTTTATTTAAAATCTTGTTTTTTTTGTTGGGTTACCATGGTAACATTTTAATATGATAAATGATGTAATGTTTGTTGAGTAACCATGCTACTATCCAATACATCATGTTACGACTTGATGAATAATCTCCATCATACATAACCATCTTTCATAAAAAATAAAACCAGTTAATATCTTCCCTCAAATATTTCTATTAATATCCCAACCTTTAAATAGTTTCTATTGTCAACCCTAAAACATTGTAATTTTGTTAAAATATAGGTGTCCCATGTTACAAAATCACCACAATTTACACCATTGGGTAATTTTCATTTTCCTGATGTCATATTTTTGCAGTTTTCTTGCATAGAAAATGCATTTTGAGGAGAAAAGTAAGATTTTTGTAACAGGTTGATTGCGACTGAGCAGCTGTGAAGCATATCTGCTTTAGGTAATGTATACAAGTTTTTAAATGCCAAGGTATTTTGTTTGACATACCAAATTCAAGATGGATTGTTTGTCAACGTGGGCCTGTTGTTCTACCTTTGTTATGCAAATGAGTTTTACCGCTTCAACGAATTTCTCGGATCACCGCTATGAATGACACTATAATATACAGGTCTTACATTTTAATCTTCAATGGCCAAATAGACAAGTGTTTATATCAAGGCCATTCATAACTGATTAGGTTCTTAGGTCTTCTTTTAAAAGCTGAAGTGAACCCAAAACTTTTTACTTGTACCTCTGTGTAAATTTTGGTATAACGAAAATCAATTTTCATTTAACGCTTTGGATCAAATAAACAAGCACATTTGCATAAAAGAACTATAACCAAAAATATGAATATTTAATTTTTAGTATTATCGACTGATCACCAAGAGGCTATCATATTATAGGTAATAATTTGGCTTATCAACTGATCACCAAGGGGCTATCAAGTTATATGCATTTAATGCCAATCACTAGGGTACAACTCTGATATCCAGAACTAAATTTACAACTGTATTAAATACCTTTATATCATAATTTAAAATCTTGACAGTCAGTTGGCGATATTTGACACTAACCTGTTATTCTGTTTCTAAATTAAAATGCAAGATATATAAAGTTTGTAATTAAAAGATAAAATCGAAGGATCGAAAGTATGGCGGTCACCCCTGACGATCAAATAGATATGATTATGGAGAAAATTAAATATTTATAGCCAATTAGAAGATAAATTTCAAAAGTTGAAAAGACAAGACATTTTTGCAATAAATTTTAAGTTAATTAAAACATTCAGGACAAAAGTACGGTTGTAAATAAACAACAAACTGGCACCTTACACTCAAAATTTCCAACAACAGGTCCATGAGGTCTACATGTATACCAGAAGAGCAACAAAAAAAAAATCGAATTGACAAATGATCTGGTGCACTGTTCAAAATCTCTATAAAATATACCAGATTAGCAAAATAATCAAAGTGACGAATGCACTGATGACCTGTTCCAAGTCTCTAGAAATAAATTAACGGAACTATACATATCTAAACGGATACATACCTGGAATAAGTTTTCCATTAAAGGCTTGAACAATTTGTTCACATTTTTCTTTTGATTCCATTCGTGCAAATCCTACCCCTTTACTAACACCATCAGGGTTCCTTAGAATTCGTGTAGATATGACAGTTCCATAGTCTTTAAACATATTCTCTAAATGTGTCTCTGTATACTGAATAGGCAAATTGGCAATGTATAAATTTGTAGGATCTTGTTCTTGTTGCTGAAAGTAAAAATATAGAACTCAGTATACAATTCTACAAGATGTATAAATTTGTCGGATCTTGTTCTTGTTGCTGAAAGTAAAAATATAGAACTCGGTATACAATTGTACAAGGTGTATAAATTTGTAGGATCTTGTTCTTGTTGCTGAAAGTAAAACATACAACTCCGCAAAAATTGGTATACAAATTGTAGGATTTTGTACTTATTTGCTGAAAGAAAAAATTGTCATATATTTTTTTTAGCATAAGGTGTAAAATAGTGTTTCTTTTACTGTAGAGAAATAACTAAGTGTAAAAATTTGAACAGTTCACTTTCATTTTTTTTCTACAGACGCAAACAGACAGATGGGCAGACATGGTGAAACATGTATATGCCCTACTTTATCAACAGCTGGCAGGAGTAAATATCATTTAAGAGAAGAAAAACCTTTTTGTATAATTTTGTATAATGTATCAATTGTTTTCTTTTCACAGAGCAAGAAATTTAAACTTGAATGTGCCGAATCAAATCAAATTCAAATTCATTACCCAACTTTACAAAACATTCATGGCATATGAAACATACTATTAAGCATGTCTGGCTATAATATATCTGATGCAAATTGAAACTTGCAAACCACAAATCTTGGCTTGTCTTATATTTTCCATGAAATGTCAATGTAATTTTGTCACTTTAATCAATAAAACAGAAAATTGACCTCTAATTATACTTTTTATGCTTGAAAAAAGCCAGTAATCGGGCATATTAAACGATAAATCAAACCACCAACGTTTTGCAATTTACATAACCAAACAGGTCAGTCTCCATCTTTAATGGTTTGGAACATTATACTTCTCATTTCTAATGACAAACACAATTTATTTCTTGTCAAGTTTTATTAAATAATACAAAACTATCAATGAGCCAAGACATGCAAGCTCTCCTAGTTTAAATCAATTTCAATGATGCCATAACCCCTTTTAAGGTGTTAGTAAAATGCAATACAAGGTTTATATTACGAGGGAGATAATTGGCCAGTTATTGAATAAAATGTCATTTTTATCCATAAAATGCCACCATTTTACATTAACAAACTGTAATGTTATAATGCCAGCAGGTGTTTAGTTTTCAGTCCAAAACATGACACCGATAGGAGGGTCGATCGTATCAATCTTAAATACAATGCACTGTAAATGTATGCGCGAAGAAGTACACAACACAATAACTTGAAAGTACATTGACACTACGAAACTTGACGTATGAAATCTTTACGTAATTATTATTCTACACTAAAGATAAATCGTCTTTGCTGGGTCCCCCTCAGAAGTTCTGAAACTTGGTCTTTGTTGGGTCCCCCACAGAACTAAGTTTTCAGCTGTGCCTGCTTAACCTATGCTGAAGTTTCCAAACTCTGAATATATTTTGTTTGACTGCAATAATATGAACATTCTAAATAAATTTTAAACTGAACTTTCAATGTTTAGCACAGAATTTCTAAGTAAACATAAAGCAACATGTATTTACAAATGTACTGGAAATACAGCATAAGAGAATTTTAAGTGGGACAAAAGCCCTTCAAATAGAAATATCCACAAATACACATATCTTGATGATTTTTTATTATACAGGACTACAAAGACTTCATGGTCAAAATGCAGAATATCATTTAAGGCTTAAGGGAAGCTTCCACATATGATACAGTAAAACATGAAGTCAATTAGAAAATAAAGCAGGCACCAAAAGCTATCAGAAGACTGTAATCCAGAGGGTCCAAAATAAAATTGATAAGATCCTAAAAGTAATCCAGCCAGAATTTTACAGGTTTATCTAGGCATTCCATTAGATCCGCACTATATACAAAATGTCCATCACAAAACCAGGGATCCTCACTGTACAGAGAGTCCATTATAATACTCATTGGAATGAGGAGGTTCAAAGTAAAACCTCCTCAAAGACCCTCTCAGAAAAAAACAGACAGGTATCAAACTGTTCAAACATATATTTTTCTATTTTGATTTCAGATTATAACTTGAACTGAAGATTATTCAGATTTAAATTGAAGAGGGCTGCGCCCAGTAGAAGTTGTTAACTATATAATTTTATAATACATAAACTATTTCACTTTATCATAAATTTATGACAGGTCTAAATTGATTTTATTTGGCAATTTTCCAGTGACAATCAGGGTCAATAACCATAGGGCTTTAAGTGACTACAGATTTCATAACTATACTGATCCACTGTAAATTGACAGAGCTTGTGTGAGGTATACTCAAGGTTATTTCTGTTTTCCTTCAAAATAGGTTATAGTGGTAAATGCTATGAAAATAAATCCATTTTTATATTGATCTGTTTTAAGAGGGCTAGGGCTGTTCAGGAAGCTGGTTTCTGTCTGCTGTGGGCTTCTAGTACTTATGTTTTAAGCTATAGTCTTGCATTTAATTGCCTGTGATATATAGCAATGGTTCTATATAGTTGGCACAAATATCCCATAATTTCTTACTATATGACCTATTTGTGATTTTGTATGAAGCTGGCTATTCATACAGAAATTTCTTTTTGTAATTTTTTGGCGAGAGAAATCAGGGCAGAGGGGGTTAAAAAAAAACGACCTTACATTGTGAATCTTGGTTCAGTCTTAAGCTGTTTCAGTTCTCTTTGATTTCATGTTAGGTTGGTGCCTTACTGGCTTTCTTAAAGAGTGGACTGATGGATGTCAGATTCTGAAAGGCCAATTATAACAAGAATGTACGCATCATAGTCCTATTGCAATATTATTCAAATTTTAAGCAATTTATTTGCAAACAAGAACATTAAGCTTCAGTGTTGTTTAAACTTGACACTTTAAATATGAAAACCTGTTTAAATATTTCATGCTTTGAATTCCGACAACTTCTAATTTAACCCATCATCAATCTTTTATGGTAAATAAGATACTTTCATTATGGTAAAAGTATGTGGCCAGTCATGCATGACAGAAAGATGACACTACTCGGAACATTAAATATCCTTATATATACATCTTCTCAGGTGCAATAATATCTCAAAATACATCATCTTGGGTGAAAAGACCAAATGTTTAATAATATCTCATATTTGTAAGAAAACAAAGGAATTTGAAAAATAATTTTTTGAAAAATATATTTCAATTGGAGAAATAAAATCATTTTTTAAATTTCATGGCCCTTTTTTCTGTTTTCAGCAAGCTGATAAACACTTTGTACACCAGCTGTTCTAGGTTTTAAAAATTTCAATAAATATCACTGATCTTTTTATTCTCATAAATTTTTTCAGCCATTCACTCTGGGTCCTTTTACAGTTTTTTTAACCTTGTACTTTAGTGCTCTTTGCCACAGTTTTTTTGTATTAAACACTAGAACACTTTACCACAGTTTCTTTAGTCTTGAACAGGTTTTTTCAGTCTGACAATCTGACAGCACTTGCCAATTTCTTGCCATGTAGCATTTTTAGGTCTGGAGCCTTAATTGCCACAAGTTTTCAGCATTAAAATCTCCATTGCTGAGTAAAAACTGGTGCCCTGTTTCATTATTTCAGATTGTAAATTCTTATAGATGACACTTTGTAGGCCATTCAACAAATTCCTAGATTCCTATCCAACAATTTGAATAGTTAAAGACAGGCAGAGCAATTTTTATTTGTTATATTTTATCAATTAAGGTGAAAAATGCTGTAAATTTTGGAGTCAATGACCAAAATGAGTAAAAAATAAAATTAAAATTGAAAAGGCTGAAAAAAATCTGGGCAGGAGGGTATGAAACTTATAAGATGAACCTGACAGGGTAGTTGGATATAGGTTTTGACCTTTTCACTCATGTTTTATGGAGATAAAAATTTATTTTGATGGTGTTGAAGAGTTGAATTATTAAAAAAAATCCCTTAGTAGAATATTTTTCAGGGTAAAAAAAATGGACTATTTGTATGGTAAACCTATGTTAAGAGTGATTGCTGAACGAGTTTGTATGCACTTTATTATTCAATCTATATAAACCATTTTCTCAGCCCAGTGAATCTTTTAACTGAAAACTAACCACTCAGACATGCTGTAAGAGTGTCTTAAAAAGAAGATTAAATGAATAATTCTTTCTGAATAGAAACACTTCTTTATTTGGTAACAGTGGGATAGCGATATAAGTAATACAATATTTTAAGGAGTTTTTGTATTGTCAGGATAATATGTCCCCAGCGTGAATAGAACTTGTAAGATATATCTATACAATTTACGGTATATCAATGACCTAAGGGGCAGCCATGAAATATGAAATACTTAAAATTTGTTCTACATTAAACATTTTGAAAAGCATGTTAGAATTCATTTAGAGTTTACCATACAAAAGTTTCAATGAACCATTTTACATGTTATGAAGAGAATTTAATTTTGTGGAAAATTTTCGAAAGATCTTTGACCCCTGTTTTTGAAAATGAAAGTTAATGTGATACCAAAAATGTCCAATCTATATACCAGGCATATATGGCTATTCAACAGCTAAACATGGCATCAAAGAGTCTTTTTTTCATTTTATGTTTTTTTCTTCAAGACAAAATATAAAATGCAATTCAAAATGCAAAATCTAAGAACTTCAAAAAATCTGGTGAGCAACCATTGCCACTTTCAGCTATAAAAGAGCAAGGCTAGCTGTGATACATTAAAATTAAATCAATGCTGAGCTGAAAGTCTTCCCCCTTTTGTGAGAAAAAATGTTGTGTTCAAATTCCATAGGGATTGGGAAACTGGACTGTGTTGCACAAACGTGATTTAAAGTTAATTGAAGTTTAAACTTTAATTTGGTTGAATTTGTTAAGGATTCAGTTTACACTTAAAATTTAAACGTCAATTAACTTTAATTGACGTTTGTGCAACCCAGTCCTGGACTCAAAACAAAATTTCAACAGATGTCTTAGGATAACATGACAGCACTGTAACATACTATATAAGCCCCAGAATATAATATAACCTCAATTTCTATTTGGTTGGATAAACTGACCAATTCAAGATTCAACAAAAATGATCCGTATCATACAGATGTTTTTAATTATTCTGTATAAAAATATTCTAAGAAAACATATTTTGTCCTCTGCTTTCCTACACCAGACTGTCAGGATTATATTGATTCATAGAAAATCATATAATTGTTTGAACAATAAAAGTTATTACTGGCACATTGTAGATTTATTGTCTGGGGGATTTTATACCAAGGCTGAATTTTTCATCCTGTTGAAAAAACTGACATGGTGACAGAATGGTTAAAAATTATAGAAATATAGAAACCATGACTACTTTATTGACAGACAATATTTCTGATGCAGGGAAGTAGATGTGGTAAAAATATATATATCAAAACAGATTTTATTTACAGCATTGAACTCCAATAGATAAGAATTCAGTATAAGCACTATACCATCAAAGATCCTGAAGGCTGGGAAAAGGTTGCTCTTTTCATGACCCCCCCCCCCCCAATATACATCTCTTTTGATTATATATATTTTTATAACAGCCCTGTGTTGGGTAATCATTAGTTGTTTTGTATAGATACCTGGAATACACATTATATGTATTGCATGTTTACCATCTGTATCCATAATAAAGAGCATACTTAACACCAGATCATAAAATCATCCTAGTTTTGGCTTAAAAACAGGAATTCCAAAAGAGGGAGACATGGGGTTAATATTATACAGACAAAATCCGAAAAATAATAAAACAACAAAATATCAAAAGAAATCTGAGTGAATGTTACTGCACTGGGGAGTAAAAAATGTATTCTGAAGAATATTGAGGCACGATTTTGTTTGACAATTGCTGAAATGCAGCCAGAGAAGAAACACTGAAAACCAATTCTTCTTTAGGAAAAGAGGGTACTTTAAAAACTCAAAGCAAAAGCACAAGGTGAGCTCTTAATATCAGCTCTCGAATGTGTTTAAAAAGTTCACAAACCAACACGACTTCCGATTAGTATAATTGAAATATATAGAGAAAACCCATGGACATAAAACAAGATTTGTATACAAGTAAATGGATTTTTCTATACAAAACCAATTGACTCCATTGATTCAATATTTTCTACTCCATTACAGTCCAGGGAAACAATAATCTGTGTATTGTGTTATGACACGTTGTTATTTAATTACCATTCAATCGAAAAAACCTTATTCCAGTGTATTGACAATTAGGAAATGCAGTTTGAATTGATCTGTGAAATTTGCAATGTTATAGAGACAAGGAGTCGTGATGTCCCAATAAAAAGCACAACAGAATTCAATTTGACAGATCTGTATACGGTAATTGATCTGCTGTTCATATCGTCTTTTATTGAATGACGGAGAAATCTATTTTGCATGGTACAATAACTCGACATGTCGTACATCTTGAAGACATATCTTTGTGGTTTGTTATCAGTTTGCACATCCTGTTGCATGTACAGAGAAACCTGTTAGAAATGGAGAACAGTTCAAATGATTGAACATCCTGTTGAATATACCATAAAACATGTTAGATATCATTACAATAAAGAACATTTTCAAATGCAGAACAGAAACAATGATTTTATTTGGCTTTCTGAGAGTTCAATACTGCTAGTACTTTAGTTTTTAGCATTATGTTTGTGATGTCTGTATGATTTGTGGGGGTGTTGCATCTTTGGTCTTCCATCTTCTGGTGTTATTGTCTTTGCCTTGTCTTCGGACTTTTGATTGATGTTACCTTCTTGTGCTGTGTTCCTTTGGTATTCTGCTGCTGTTGTTTACATCATGATATTGTTTTATGACCAGCATAAAGCCAGACAAGGAATCATTGAAAACTCAAAACATCCTTTCTATATTCCTTTGATTGTTAAAGTGGATGCAGTTCTTTCGAGTCATTGAATTTGATATTAGAACCTACCTTGGCCATTTGTGCTTGAATACCCTGGGCTTGTAATGCCTGTACTGCCACTTCCGCTGCCTGATGAGATTCAAAATCAACAAAACCATAGCCTGGAATAAAGTTATCATGACCTTTGTTACTACATGTTACCATAGAGATGACCTTTGAGCAAAGTTACATGTAAAACAATGTATGTTATGTAAATCATTGTTCTTACCCAAACCATTTATCAGCATGGCCTTATTCAGAGAATGGAATACTCATTTAAGTTTAAAATTTACTACAAGTTCAAGCATTATTTTTCATTAACTTAAACATTCATGAATTAAATAGAAAAAAGAAGGGAAATGGGGAATGTGTCAAAGAGGGGAGTGATAACAACTATAAGCCACCATAAGATCCTCAATAAAACATGCTTCCTTCATAATACTATCCAATAAGAAACCAAAAGAAACAGAAAAGTTTCTGAATGCAGAACGTGGCCTTCACATCCTGTCGAGTCAGTAGACAATAAATCCCCCCAAACATAGACAAACAAATAGGACAGGTAGATAGATATTTGTCTATATTTCATGTTCATAGTTACAAAGCCGTATGTTATAAATAAAGAAATAAAGAACTTAGAAAAACAAAATGTTTTTGCTGTTGTTTTCACATGGAATCCACTGAATTTTTGCACTGAACAAATCTAGGAAAGTGTGGATGGAAATCCTGCAAAGGAGGTGAAGAAGGAAATAACACTGAATTACAAATTGGCAAACAGTTTGATGTGTCTTTGGAAAAGATCACAGTGAATGATGCCAAATCTTTCAGACTGATTTTCACAATTGCAAAGGGTGAAGGAAAGCAAAGGCATAATCTTTTTATCTTGTAACTGCTTCATGTACCTTTACTCTAAAACTTCCTCAATCTAATCACACACAAACTGAAGAGGACTGAAAAGGATTAGGGGGAGGGACAGTGGCACAGATTTCTCACCTTTGCATTTACTTGTACTAAGGTCTATAATAGCTTTTGTTGAATTAATTTGGCCATATCTGTAATGAGAAGAAATATCTGATCATATAGATAAAATGTGTGCCCTCACCTTTGCATTTTTTTGTATTTTCATCTAATATGGCTTTCGTTGATATAATTTTGCCATATCTGCAAATAAAAAAAGAAAATTAATTAGTTTATGTAAAATGAATATTCATGAGATACCATTAGACATCACCATGTAAGGACACACTTAAATGTGGGGACCTGATGGCAGACAATGTTCTTCCTCTTGTATTAAGTAGAAATAAGGACATGCTCAAATGTGAGGACCTAATCTGGGAATAATACAATCTAACACCATTGAAAGTGCAAGATCAAGAAATCTCAGACATCCAAGGGTAAGATTTCAAGATTTCTCTGACAAGGCTTGCAGAGATTTCTAAATCTTGCATTTTCAACAGTGTTTGATTGGTTTTCTTACATTTATAAACAAAATACAAGTTTCTGTCAACCAGACTATAGTTGATGTCCTCCATGTCTAAGCAAATTTCTATGACGTTGATAATGTCATAATGTATTTCGTGTGAAATTTTTATCTCGCCCATGGGTTGAGTGAAGGGTTTCTCACATTTGAGACAAGCCTGAGTACCTATTTTTAGCCGTTTGAGATATCCTTGTCTCAACCCACGGGCGAGATAAGAATTTCACGTGAGAAAATACATTATGACATTATCAACTTCATAGTAAGTTGCTTAGGCATGGCAGACCCAAATATAGTCTGGTGGTACAGAAACTTGTATATTTGCCTATAATTGTGAGAAAAACAATCAAACACCATTGAAAATGCAAGATATAGAAATCTCAGACCACCTTGGGTAAGATTTCAATGGTTCTCTGACTGGGCAAGCCTCGTCAGAGAAATATTGAAATCTTACCCTTGGGTGTCTGAGATCTTTCAATGGTGTTAGATTGTATTTTCTCAAATGGCTAAAAATAGGTACTGGAGAAAATATTGTCTGTTTTTCATTTCAGAGAATCTAGGATATGGTTAAATATGAGAACTTAATCACAGACAATGTTTTCAGTCTTGTATCGTGGAGCAGTAAGGACACTGTGAAAAGTAAGAACCTAATCAATCTGATCCCTGACAGATCATTACATAAAGTGAGACAAAGCAAACAAACAGACATGATCAAAATATGTTAAAATCTATTAAGAGGCAATGGCTTCATTGTATATAAGACAATGTAAGACTGCATGTGGATTCTGTCCATTGGAGAATTAAACCAATATTCTGCCATTCTATATTCGTGTGAGAAAATTAATAAGTATTTAGTAGATTTACTATCAAAGGAATCAGATCGGAGATGAATTAAATACGAAAATCCATACATCATCCGTTAAGAAAATAAAATCGTGTAATTACCAAATGAAATCGCTAATCACGCCAACAATAATTACTGTAATTAACATCATTTTCATCACAGAATGCTTTTACTTTGATTATATCCCCATCATAAAGTAATTAATGCCGTCATCCAAAAGGCTGCAGCTAGATTATACCATAAGAAATGCATTTTACACATGCAATAACTGTGCACCATCATAAAATTTACTACGATAATCTTCGAAAATCAATTCTTTATGACCTATTTATAAGGCAGGTGAAATATGTTTTGAATCCCAAATGATAGTTTATTTAAATTACTGAACAATGTATAATTAGATTGTACCGAAAGTCTCTAAAGATTTCATCTTTATAGATAATTGTCAGAATGATAAAAAATAAATTGAATATTGTAAAATATATCTTTCAAAATCAATATGTCTTTTTAAGAGGACAAGGTTAAGTAAAATGCTTGTATCTTGGTGGTTGTCACTGGACAAACAAAACAGTAACCATATCCCCCCCCCTCCAACTTTCCAACATGAAGATACTGATTTTTTCTGCATAGATGTGAGACTTTTAGAATTTCCTTGCTCTGTCCCTTTTCAGATATCCCACCTCAGTTTTTTGCTTTAGACTTTTGGTAAAATTAAAAGTAGTGTCCATTGGTATTTTACATCAAGAATGAAGGTCTAGGACAGACAAAACATTCAAACCTCTTTCCTACGTAGGTCAGTAGTCTAAAGTGGAATAGAAGTAGATATATTCAGACAAATTTGTTAAATTTTTCGTTAATTTCATGCCCAATAAAAATAAACAGGGTAATTATTCTTATTTCACCTCTACGATTAGTATATCAAAGCTGTTATACTTCACAATTAATCATTGGTAATGGCAGATTTATAATGAAAGGAGCAATTATTATAATCATCAATTTAAAAAGAAATTGTCTATTTAGAAATACAATGGTATTCTTTTATTGCGATAATCAGTTAAACAGATCTGGCTTGGTTAAGATGGTGTCGCCAGAAACAATTTACTTTTAATAACATAAATATAAGACTTATCACGTTTTCAAATCGTTAATAGTTAGTTGTTTTATTTTGTCTAGGAAGGAATTCGCCTTTTCAATACAAATTTACAATTTCTCCTGCCGTGACAGATTAAATTTTTCAATCACTTTAGATTTTGGATATATAGATGCCTCAAGGTGCATCAAGTTCGGTACAAAAATAAAATTTGGTTTAAGAAAACATTTAAACTTGGTTTAACAATTGATCTATTGTACGGAGATCTACAGTGTTATCAAAACAGATTCGATATGGCCATACTTACAATGAATACCTTCAAACTTTTTATCTTTATTATGTAAGATTTTAGCTAATAATGTTTACCTAGTTGGAGATAATCCTTTTTTATATCCTGTGTATTTATTTTAAACATTGAGGAGTGTAAAACACTATCAAATGCCCCCCTCCCAATAAATAAAAAAATAAATAAGATCAAAGAGTTATTTATTACTCATTTGGTAAATTTACAGTAGAACAAGCCATTTAATTTTTTTACAGACATTTCAGTTTCAACCAGCCCTTCCCCTAAGCCAAAAAAGTTTTTTTTCAGATTGTTCCTGGAGATCTATGCCTCTGCTACAGTCAAAGAAATCTTACAAAAATTCTTAACAGTGTTGGATGAAAGATTGCTATAGGATATTACCATGCTTTTTTTTAATGATTCTTTGGCCTCAAATTGACAGCATTAATTAATGAAAGATAAAGAAACAATGAAAGCAATATGATTCTAGAAGTAATAAATAATTTGTTGATACTGTATCAATATCTCTGGTTATATCAACAAACCTAGGCAAGTAATGTAAATCTTAAAACTACAATCATAGATTATAGTAGCTTGATCATGATTACATTCTGTGTGAGGCTCTAAATGGAAAACTTTTTTATTTCACATAACTAATCCAATTCAATAAACTTCTATAAATTGGCAATAAGTAATTGAGTGATCAATACTTTAATCAGTCAGGAACTACCAAACAATAATTTGTGATTTTGATTAATCATTGTGTGATTACCCTGTAATCAAAGAATCAGTATGTGATTACCAAATACTAAGAAGTTAATCAGTAACCTGAGTATGTCAATTACTGGAGATCAGTGATGAAGCATAACATCAAGTAATCTTTGATTTTTGGTGAGGAATCACTGACTGATCATATTATTACTTCTTTTGCCATCTTTGTAAAACTGGGAGCAAGACTGGTCCTGCAACATTCTAAAACCATGCAGTATTTTATCATACATCAGCAATTATAAATGACTGATAATGCAGATGAAGAAAACCAGATTTTAAGATCCATTCTTTCCCCTATTTGTCAATGATAATAAAAATTACCATCTGATGATAATGACCATGCAGTAATTTAAATAACTCAGTTCAAGTAATTAATGATTAATCATGTGATGTACTTATCCTGAAATAAACTACCTGTAAGCTATGGATCATTTAGACCCCCTTTATAAAGATTGGGATTAATTCAGCATCATTGCCTGTCAGGTTCAAGTTTAATAGATTTAATGTCCAAACAATGGCAGAGTGGAATAATTTTTTCCCCTTTCTAAATAATTCTACAAATGTGTTTACAATGAATCAATATGGTCAGATCTTAATGAATAAACAAGAGAACCTCTTTAACCTCTGATTTACTTGGCTTCTTTTATCATGCAAAGAATCAATTGACTTGTTCAGTTTGTAAAATAAGAATGGAAAGCTCAAGAAAGTGTGGATATCCCAAAGGAATGACAACCTACTCTATACAATGTGTATTTTAAGTTTTAGCTAAAAATAAAGGGGTTAGCGTGTGAAGGGGATTTAAGGGAGCTTCAATTTACTGACAGTTTAAGGAAAAATTAACTTTTCAAGTCATTTACACACTAGAACGACATGGAAACTGACAAAATAGAACCAATTCCTATATATAATCTTCCTTTAAACGGAACACCCATCCTGGGTCTTGCACTGTACCTTCCACTGAACGATTTTGACAATTTTGCAATCCAAATGATACACTGAGACAGAAGTAGAAACATAACTAATGTTATTTTATGTCTAGACATTATTGAACGATTTCTACAATTTGATTTGTGTACATCTTACAATCATTTATGTAACTAATATCTAAAATGCACTACAAAATGTGATGTTCATAAATACAATAAATTCTGACAACAACTGGTTAATATTAATTTCACTGGTCTGCAGTTAATGATTAACTGTCTGTCACATGCTGGTCATTAGGGCGACAGTGTTTTATTAACATCCAAGTCAGGTGACAGTCATTTATAACTTTCGTGCAATGTGACTGTGCTATGTTCAAGCCAGTGTTTGATTTTTAATTTTTCCTTTACAATGCACCTAAAGCACATGTCATAAGATATACTAGATATCCCCAAATATTTAAAAGAAAATTTAGAAATCAAATTTCCTATGAACAAATAGTTATTGAGTAGATATGGAGTTAATGTACATATGACAAAATCCCTACAAATACAGCAAGATTCAGTAATGGGACAATGCTTTCATAGTTGTTCTATAGCTGAAGTCCCCATGATGTCTTCACCAATGAGAAAACTCTCCTACCTCATTGTGAGTATGTTCAAGACAGCCACTAGCACTCTAGTTTGAGGGGAATCCATTTGCTAGATGTTGAACACTGCTACATACATGTAATTTTTATTTGCGGATGCGGGATTGTCAAATAACATAAAAATATTGAGGAAAGTACTCTTACAAACACTGTCATCTGTTGGCCACCAAAGGAACCAATAGACAATACAGGCAATTATGTTTTTCAGAAGTGGTATACCAAAAAAACACTTTACCACCATCATATATATGGTGGATGATAATGTAAGTTCAATTTTTATCCTATAAAACATTTAAGATTGATTTGTAATAAATATATTGGTAATAAAACTGTAGGACACTGTGGATTTTCCCGGTTTAAGCAGTAAGATGTCCATGTTAGTGTTTATAAACATGCCTGATTATCAGGTAGACAAACTGTCTTCATGCTGTTTATATGCAATTAACAAGTAGGAATATTGGATTTTAAAGAGGTAAATGTTGCCATATAGGAGAATTCCAGTCAATTTTTAATGAAGTGATGTATTTGATTTTCTATTTGCGTGTCCTTTAATGTATTAAATCTTTACTCCTCATGTTTTGTGTATTGACAAAACATCAAAGGATTTTATAGGTTGCTATTTTGAATGCAATACTTCGATTTTCAATCTCACAGAATTAATACAATCGGCACTATTCACAAATCTATGGTACCTCTAAGCAACTGGTTTGTTTACATAAGGGGGATACTTAATACTGTACCACTTATGGTTTCAAATATTTATCTAAAAGCTTAAAAGGAGCTGGGTCTATCAAAAATCATATTTCTGTACAATGTCAATAATCACTTTTTAAAATTTTGTGTAAATCGTACAGTATCTTTATTAATTCATGCATATTCATATAACATGCAACATATCGGAGAATTTTGTTTCTTCATACACTGAAAAAAGGTATTTACTGTATATCGGGATTTTTTCGTGTGTGTCTAATTTTTTTATGTTTGCGGTAGGCAATCATACGTGAATTTTAGCCTCTGCGTAAATTTCACTGCCCATTCAAATGCATTAGATTGAGTATAAATATAAACTTAGCAAATTTTTTAGTGGCCTGCCTTACACAAAAATCGCGAACAAAGCCGATGCGAATATATGGTATTATTTTCCCTCCTTTTAGAACCCTTATTACATGTACAGAAGACTTATTCTTGTCTCATGCCATTTCTTTACTTAATTACAAATATTAACAATTCACTTAATTGCATACAAATTTATTTGGCGATAGCTGTGCCAGGTTATCTTTTTTATCTGGGAAAAGGTGTGTATTTAAGTAAAAGGTATTAACCTTGATAATGACAGGTCACTTTTCATGCTGATTTTCTGACCTAACTCTTGTGAAATCAGTACACATTTTTTCGTATGTACACAGAAGATACAAAAGTAAAGATAACTTCTAACAAATTTTTCATTTGATGTCTATTTTCCGAACATCAAAGCTATTTGATAAGTGTGTCTTGCCTGTAGGGGTTGTTCAAATTCACTTTAATATTCAGAGAATGCTTACACCCCACTGATGATTGTGAACCTCGTATATAGCAAGTAGCCACGAGTTTAAAAAAAATATTTGTGGTCTTTTTCACAAATAATCCAGATATCTATACATGAAAGCCAAAACAACTTGAGAGTTTTACATAAATTTAGAAGTGTGACCTCTATAAGACCCTCGTAAGAGAACATACAAATGTGTGTGATGTCAAATGGCCTTTATAACATGATCTTACTAGGATGCTGAGATAACTTCCTCTTTATAAATCATAATTTGGGTCAGAATTATGAATGATGAGCATGAAATGTAGTATCTAAAGCTAAAATCTACAGCTATCCAATCGATTCACCTGTTACTTATCAAAATTAGAACATATCAGATTGGTCATAAAAAAGTTCAAGTGTGCTTATCTCCCTTATCTGAAATTACAAAAACAAAGTTTTGAAAAACAAATCAGGATGAAAAACAAAGTCCACTAAATTATTTATTGTTCTATCCTAGAAAAAAAAGTCAAATTTTCCGCCATTTATGAAAATCAATTTCAACATATGTTTTTATAGTCCCATCTATAAAAATTATTGATATTTGTTATCTCCCCTTGGGGTATGTTGGGATAGCAATGATAATATGCTACGTATTGACTAAAACAGACAACATCCATTAATGAGTCATATTCCAGATTATTTTATCAGCTATAAATTGCCTTTTTTGATGTATATAATGCACCATAATGAATAGATATAATTTTTCATAACTCGCATGAGACCGAATATAATAACAGGATATTTATCTGCCTGTGTAAACATATGTAGAAAAAACTGGAGCATATATACACTTCATATAGAAAAGGATATCTTTTTTGATTATCCGGAGCATTTTTGTAGAGCAAATTAAAGAAGACATCACAATTGCAAAACATGGAAAAAGTCATTGCTTTCAATACAGAGTTAAACCTAACGCTGCAAGGCAATCTCTCCAAGGCCCTCAACTAAGTTAATATCCTGGATAACTAATTGATTATAAAAACAGACTCTCTTAAATCCAAGGCCATTGTGTTTGGTTCAAACTGGCCTCTTAGTCCATGTGTATTCTGTTGGGTCCAATGTTAATTCATGTTACATTAGTCTACGTCTGTCAAAGTTGTAACACATACATCTAAACTAGAGCTGTCGCCAAATGGCAACCAATCATGCCCTCGCTCATTGAACCCTGAATCAATAGGGAAAGTGCAAATTTAAGCGTGTGTTGACACAGTGCAAGTATGGACACAATGATATGCCTCTCCTTTTTCCAAAATACATAAAAGGGAAGTTCTGAGCCCGAATATCAATTCTATGGGTGCTAGGTAATCTTCCGTGAAGTTTCATCCATTTTTAGGCACTTTGAATTTTCCCGCCTTTTTCCAGTTTCCATAGCAACGGCAGCCATTTTGAAAAATCTGAGACCCAAAATCATTTCTATGGGTGCTAGGCATCCTTCTTGTAAAGTTTCATCAAATTTGAAGCACTTTGAATTTTCCCACCTTTTTTCAGTTTCCATGGCAACAGTGGCCATTTTGAATATTCCAAAAGATATGTGTGTGCACATCTACTTATTGTAAGTTAGATTCCTTTGAAGTAGTTGGAATTTGTTTGCAAACTTTCTAAAAAACATGAATAGTTGTGTTTTTCATTCGGACTGACGGACGGATGATCGAACGAATGAACAAACGGACGGACAAGGGTAAAACAATATGCCCCCCCCCCCCCCC
>MJUU01004896.1:131722-158021 GCA_002080025.1 Modiolus philippinarum | reverse complement strand
CCCCCCCGACTTTTTGTCGCGGGGGCATAAAAATTGATATGTGTGTAAAATATTTGATGTTTGTATGTTGTATCATCTATGTATGTACTTGTTTTTCAATGCTTGACCCTTTATGGGTGTAATTTGCATAATAAAGTTATTATTAAATTGTGGTCATCTTGGATAAGGTGCAGATCTGCACAATATATTTTTGGAAAGGACAATTAAGGAATTTGGCTCTAAATCACCAAGAACTTTCAGGAGATGATCATTTTTGAATAGTTTTCGAATGTGAAATGTGAAATCAAAATACTTGCTTGATGGGGTGTAAAATGGCTATACAATTTCTAAAGGTGACTATCCAAAATCTCACACTCACTATCAACAGACAAGCTAAAAACGACAACCACAAATGATCTTCAAAATCACGCGGCAGTATTAATGTGCACTATTTAGAATCACACGACAGGATCATGTGCTCTCCGTTACCTCACTTAATCAATATATAAGAAAGACAGTGAAAACCTATAAAAGCCATTGTTGTTTGTTAATATCGACTAATGCTTTTACGATAGATTTGTTAAATAAGTTAGAAAGCTTCCCTTCAGCACTCAATAGGAGCACATTTATATGGAGGGAATAATGTCCAAACAAGGAATACATTTCTATCTTGATATGCTTTCTGGATGAGATTTGACAGGGCTAAAATGAAGTTGTTACGATTCATTTCAGTTTCCAACATTTTTCTGACATATTGAAAGTATCGTGTGGGGTTAATATGAGAAAGGAACATGGTATGAGATTTCTGGTTTTCAAAAGTTTTAATGAAATATTTTACAGTTTTGATAATGGTTTAGTCTCCTTTTTGTTATCAATTCCAGATTTTAGAAGCATAAAGTAAATGTTCATAAAAAAATATTTTCAACCACTTTATCCCTCTATCCTCTGAAAAAAAATAGGTGTTTGCCTTACCAATACTACAGTATGTTTTAGTACAACATACTTCAAGAACAGCACAATTCATGACTGAGTTCATCATTTCAGAACCTTAAGGATTGTATGGATTTGTTATTGTGCTTAATTGCTACTCCATGCCAATCTAAATACTTTGGAGATCATTTTACCCAGAATGCTTTTGTTTCTCAAATGACATATTTGAAGATACTTACGGTTGACACAAGTTAACTAAATCTTTATCTGTTGTGTTTGGGTTCAATCCTCGTATATATAAATTTGTTTTACTAAGATCACTACTGCCACTTTGTGAGCTGGATTGACTACTGGTTGTGTTAGGACTTGCCGCAGGCATGCTGCGTGGTGTATAGGTCTGAAACAAAAATGAACATCTTTATATTGATAGGTATAAATGAAAAATAAGTCTCTAATGTAAACAAAATTATGAACTTCTGTAGCATTAACATTTTTACCAGTAATACAATTCTGAACTTCTATCTTCCAGTATATGCACCAATTCATTTTCATTTTTTTTTTTTTTAAATGCATTTAAGATTATGGCAATGCAATGCATTTACTCACTCCTAAAGGAATATCTGATAAATTAACCTTAACAGTATCCCTGTCAAATCTATACAGAAGATCTGTATTTGTAAAAGAAATGGACTCTCATCATTTTTCTCTCCAGTAAGTATGGTAAAAAACTTCGAAAATTCTAACAAAATTCAAACTTGCAACTTCACCACAAACTTAACAACACTGTCAAAGAAATTTTATATTGCACGTGTGTTGCCGAAGGGAACATAAGAAAATTATTTCAAGCTCCTTATTAAAAGTAAATGGATTAATCTTTGAATAACCCTGTCCACTGAATTAAAAATCTTTTAAATAAACTGCAATAAGAAGATTATACACCACAGATTAAAGTCAAGTGGTTGTACACATTTTCTTTCCCTGAAATTCCTAAGTATTTATTTGTCCATACATTTTTCATACCAAATGAGGTCCCTGAAATCCAATGAAAGCAAAAATTTAATGAAAGGATTTTCAAGTTAGTCTGAATAGAACCTTTTTTTTACATTTTAGGTAGATGAACAAACCCTGCGCTAAATAAATTTTACACAGGAAAATAAATGGTGGTCTCTTAGGACCAATTTTAGTATACATTCAACACTTTACAATGCTATTTTGGTCAAGTATACTTAGGCACTAAATTTTAATTAACACTTTATAATGAAACTTGTTCTTTAAAGTTTCCACTATCTAATTCAAGTAGGAACTTCAGAATTCTCAGTAATAGAATTAAGATGATTTCATACATTTCCACATCAACACACTACTAAAATGGTTCGTCTTTTTTCTTGTTCTTTATTACATAATAATAAATCTAATTTACTTCAGTAAAAAACTACAAAGTTCTACTTCTAAATGGCAAACTTTTTACTTGTCTGGTACTTTTGAGAAAAGAGGCTAACAAGGGGTGAAATGGTATATTTTGTGCTATGTGTTTGAATGAATAATTCAGTACATTTTTTTATTTCAGTATTCTTCAGCTGAAGGCAAAATCAAGTTAATAAGTAGATTATTTCCCCATTTTTGTATACCATCATTTCAGTTAAACTCGGAAAAAGTAATGTCTCTAGCACCAGAATGATATACACAAATGTTTCAAATAGAAAAAAGAAGGGAAACCAGGAATGTGTCAAAGAGAAAACGACCCAAAGGGGAGTAATAACAACTCAAGGCCTGTATACACTATCAAAGTTTTTCATCAAAAACTTGGTCCAAGAAAACTTGGACCAAGAAAACTTGAATTCAAGTTTCTGTATACACTATCCAAGTTTTTACTAATTATATGCCCAAGTTTTGGCAGGAGATACAATAAAAAATAGCAACCGAGGAAGAGATTGTAGTATGTCTAGTATTTTTGTGAACAATAATTGTACGAAGGAGACTAAGGTCAGAAAGAAAGTCAATATTGACACAAAAATTGTCCATTTTTGTATCACTTGTCCTTCACATTCCATAAAATGGGACTTTCTTCCATTTAGTCAATTTGTTGTATGATGGTCGACCTGCATTTCTAAGTGCCCATCTTGCTTCTATTTTCCCCAATATTTTATTGAATAAGCACGTTTTTCACACATGTATTTTTACTTTATACACTTGACAAAGATTCCTCAGTGGGGGTCTTTACTCTGATTGGTCAGTTTCCATCCAAGTTGCATCCAAGTTTCAAGAAAAATAGGATGAGGTTCTATTCCATCCAAGTCCATTCAAGTTTTGGACTCAAGTTTTTGAAGGTAGTATACACGATCAAAAACTTGAATCAAAAGAACTTGGACCAAGTTTTGGATGCAAAACTTTGATCGTGTATACGGGGCTTCAAAGCCACCAGAAGATATTTGAAGATCGAAGAATGTTTGTCAGAATCCTATTTGATTTAAGGCAGGACAGAATGAATGTTATGTTGATCTCACAGGAAAATCTGCCAAGATTCAGACTTGCTAATATGTCTGTCCAGTATTTCCACCCCTTTAATTGGATGGAATAATTACCTGATGAACTTTATCAGACCGTAACTGTATTTAACATGTGGCCTTATTTTTTGTCTGATGACATCGTTCAAGTATACAGGGACATTTCGCATATTTTTCACTCATTATAAATGCATAGACAGCTAAACAAACAACTGAACACTGTATATACCAATTTTTTTCAACTTTCCATATTTATTGCCTCTTATTTTTTCCCATTTTAGGCACCAGCACCTTTTACAAAAGGATCCATACAATTGACTACTTTATTATACCAATTTACCATCAAGTGCGTCCATTAATAATGTCCTAATATTAACCGAGGCATGGAGCGGAAAATTGTTATTCTACGTTTTACTTGTGTGATTAACAATTAAATTGATCGCCATGTATTCATCTCCATATTAAATATAAAATTCTCTCAAACATTCCACAAAAACCTCTTACTAAAATTTATCACAATATCTCCCCGAAAATATTAGAAACATCAAATTTTAGCATAAGAAAAGAATATCTGATGATATTTTCTATAAACTACCATTTGTCAATGCCAGAAGTTATTTAAATTTGCCCCAGGCATGTTGTGTTAGTTTTAAATGAGATCCCTGTCTAATTGAGAAAAATATATTACACAATGTGGTAGAAATTTACACTATTTCCCAAGATTGCTTTTAAGATAATTATTTATATCAAACAGTTAGGGTTTGTTGAGAACTAATACTTTCTTTCAATTGAGAGATGTTGTTTACTCAAACATGAATTTTCTAATTATTCATCTTTTAATTAATAAACTAATTCAACATTTAACAGCAATGTATTTGTACAAGTGCACAGTAAACATGCATTAAACATATGTAAACACATCTTAAATTCAACAATGGTCAATGTTACTCAATCCCCCCTCCCAAAAAACAATACACTGAACAACAACAAAACCAAACAGTCAACCTGCAAAATAAAAACTTCCTATCTTTGGGGAGAACTGGGGAGAAATTGGGAAGAAGTTACCCAGACAAATGATATACCCAATTAGTGATGACAGATGGACAGACAGACAATCCACAGTCAAACACAACTTTTTTACATGGGTTATAATTAACTGGGCTGAAATCATCAACTGTGCAAGGAAATCATCAAATAATGGAAGGCAACAGATAAAGCTACAATTATACTCCTTTCGTTTTTTTCTATGCTTTGTTTATCTTTTGTTTGTCTTCTAACTAAATACAAAGTAAAATACCCCTAACTATTCTTTAAGGATGATTAAAAAATTAGTTCTCATCATATTAGTCACAATTGACATCCACTCTCTTAATTTTTTTTTTTAAAGATCAATACCGAATGAATGCCTGAGTGCGTTTATTCTTTTCATGGTGGAATCAAAAGTAAAAAATTCTTAAAACATACCTTTTTTATACCTAGACTATTTTCCGAGAGCATCCACTAAAACCTTGATTGACCTATTTTATATTAATAGTGCAATTATCGGGAAAAATGTGAAGAATTTGTATAACTGTGGACATGATGACTATAGTCAGTTTAATACCTCGTCAAAGTTTGACAAGATAATCATACAATGGTTCATCAATAACTGTACAGATAGAATAGATAGGAACAATTGCTTATAATGTCAGTATTTTCTAGACTGGGCTCTTGCATGTTGAGGACAGATGCAGATGTTGAAATACAACGTGATTGTTCAAATAATTTTCCTTCAACAGGTTTTGGCCTCATCCCATCACTACAAATAACATTTCTGATATCTCCAACACCTGATAGCTCAAATTTGGTAGAATTCTGATAACTCAAACACCTGATAACTCAAAATATGATATATTCTGATATATTTTGAGTTATCTCAAACTACCTGCATTAATAAAAATGTTAAGTATAATTCTGATCTCAAACACTTGATAACTCAAAATATAATAGATTCTGATACCCCAAACACCTGATAACTCAAAATGTAATAGCAATCTGATATCTCAAACCCCTTTTAACTAAGAATGTAATAGAATTCTGATATCTCAAAACCCTTTTAACTCAGAATGCAATCGAATTCTGATAACTCAAAACCATTTTAACTCGGAATGCAATCGAGTTCTGATATCTCAAACACCCCTCTAACTAAAACAATTTTCAGCGATACTGTGAATGCAAATGTGATCAAACTCATCAAATCAAATAAATTTCTTGTAAGTTATGGCACTATGAATGTTTGATTAAAGTATACTTATAGCTGATACAAGTAGGATCCTCAGACTTTTACTGTCTACATCAAAGTGCCAAACAAATTTTATACAAAAGTCGTTTGTAAACAAATTATCTCCCACATAATTTCATAAATTCTTTGACCACTAAACCCAGAATAATTTAGCAAGGCCATACCTCTAGTATAAACATCTATAATAAGTCACTTTATGGCTCCTTAAGCTATATAAACTAATCCTTTGACCCAAATTCTCCTGTTGTTAGACTAACGTTGGTCATAAGCTGATAACCTGGGATTTACCATTTCACAAATTTGTTGATATAAGTTTGAGAATCAAAGTTATAAAATATGACATTATAAAATGATAAATCCTCTTTAAATTGTTTAGTATCAAAACTTTTCAATCAAAGTTTCTGGGACTAAGAATGTGTTTTTTTAATAACAATATTATTTCTCTTCTCAAGATAACATGTCATATATCCAGTATTTGTCCAGAAAAACAAAATTTATCCCAGGAGACACAATACGTAATGAGACATTTTTGGATGCTTTTATCGTATACAGTGGAATTTCAATTTAATGTGAAAATTCGCCGCCCAAGTTTTGGCATTATAAAGGGACTATTGGTCAAGGAAATTTTATTGAAAGTGAAGGGCACCTGGGAAAACTGTAGCCTCAAGCAAGGCAGTGAATGAAAAGTCTTGGAACTGAAACAAAATCGACAAACATTAGGACATTTCCTTCATTACTCATCACACATTAAACAATTTACTGAAAAAAGTATATGAAAATTAAACAAGAAAAACATTGTGAACTAATATATATATTCTTTAAAGTCAATTTAATAACTGTTAATTTTTTAACAATTTCAACATTCTTTTTCATTGTAAATCAATTTTTAAATAAAAGTAAAAACACTTACTTACTTGTTTGTTAACAAAAACACCTGGTTTTATATAATTAAGTTACACCCACCGAACACAGGTATAATCAAATTCATAAAAATCCTAAAATATCTAATCGCACTCAATTAAAATTAAGCTAAAACTCGACAGACCCACACTGTGTCGGAAAATCAACAAATGCCATTCACAAACTGTTACTCCTCGACTCTACAAGTTACACTATAAAAGTGATTGTGTAGTAATTGTAACTTTTCATGGGCTAGCAGAGAATAATAGGGTCGTTGATTCATGATCATCGTGATTAACCGATTAATCTTCACTAAATACCACAAAGAAATAGTAAGGCAGCGCTGGCCAGTAAACAAGATTATCTTATAAGTCATTGAGAAAACAAAGTTGTATTTAAAATTGATCAGAGTTTTATAATTACACCTGAGTGAAGCAGGTACATTTTGTCATGTTTAATTGACCGATTGTGAAGGACAAATTTTAAGGAGAGGCATTACAGGATAATTAAAATATAACTGTAATGAATCGATAACGGAATAATGGTGACAATAGACAGCGTTTTTTTTTATTTATAGTCATTTAAACATTTTCTTATTTAGATGAATAGTTAATTACGTTTTCTCAATTTTTTTTTATTTACTCTGATCTGAGTGAAAAAAAAGTTTTTTAAACCACATTGAAATATTATGTTCAATAAATGCACTTTAAATAATCACAAAGACTGAAAATAGAATTTATTTTCACAAGGTGAATTGGTGACCAAAAATTTCTGACGACTAAAAGACATTTTTTTTTAATAACAAAGTTTGAAAGGCGAAAAATGATAACAATTGAGACAGGGTTCCTAAAAAATTTGATATGAGGATTTCTTTTTCTTTTATCTGCCATTGTGATTTCATTCAGGGTTACATTATATAGGACAAATACTAGTAATGATAACCAATTTATGATGAATGTTTTCGGACATTAACCAGTTACCTGTCCTAATTTGACCTACAACAATGACCTTACTATACAGACACAAATATTCTGATCCTTATTCCAGCCTTATTGTAGTACCATTACTGGTTCTATAAATATGACAAAAAGACTTGATGAATTTGAGTTATGATATGACAACTTGATAAGGTGCATCTGTACCCTGTGTTGATAAGTTCTGTTACAGTGAGACTACCTTCTATTCAATCAGATTCTTGTACTAAGTGATTTAATTCTGTGTAATCAAGACTGCCAACTATTCAAACAGACCCAAAGTACATCTTCAGTCATGATTGTCTCAAAATTTCATTCAAACCAACATTGAGTACTGATATTCCTACAATCAAAACTGACCCTGAAATAATATTAACATAGACAATAATTCTGTATCGACACTCCACTCCAAGTCCCAGTCAGGATATACCAATTATTCAAACAGACTCAAAGTACATAATTCAGTATTGACACTCCATTCAGATAGACCTTAAGTCCCTGTCATTCAAACACACCTGATGTATACAAGGATTCGGTATTGACACTCTATTAGGACTACAAGTCCCAGTCAGAATGTACCATTCAAACAGACCTCAAATGCACAAACTCGGACAATGATTCTGTATTCAGACTATAAGTCCCAGTCAGGATGTAAAAATCAAACAAACCAAATAGCAAACTGAATAATTTTATCCTGGCATTTGTGCAAATTGTTTTTATATCTGCTTCAAGTTGACTCCTATTCAAGAAAAAAAATCATTCGTACACTTAATAAATTGGATTGCTCTCTTTAAAAATTTGTAATTCTTTTTAATTCAAAATCTCCAATTGTTTGTCACACTTACAAAGTTTTTTTCTAAAAATATTGTAACAACACTTTACTGATAGAATTTGCTTTGAAGCTATGGATCCTTAATACAATCTGTTTAAATTTAGAAACAGCCGAGTTTGAGACATACATCACCAAGATATCAAAGTTAGAAACATTTCCTACGCTACAACATTCTAAAAACATTTTTCCTGTTCCAAAACTGTTAAAAGCATTAACCTTTCCTGTAAAGCTGATCTTGTTAATGATCAAAACAGCACATAGATAATTGCTAATGGCTTAGACTTGGATACATTCAACAGTGAAGATAAAAAAAAGTCTACGATTTTGTACACTTAATGCAATCTTGTATGAATTTAATGGATGTTCAATGTGGATCAGGCATTTGTTATTTTTTCAGCTTTTAAATTGGCGATGAAACATTATTTTTAAATAATTGCAAAAAACATCAGTTATTTTCTGCTACAACAGTTCTATCCCATTCACAGTTTTCTCTGACAGAGGGGTAAAATACCGGTAGCAAAGCCTAATGGGGTATACAGTTACCTAACTTACTGAGGGAATAGTATGATTAGTATGATTTCAACGCCAAATATTGGTATCAATTCCATTTCAATTTGATCATACTTTACTAAAATTTGTTCTGAAAAAACAATTTTCATACCTACATTGAAGCCTCTAATTAAATTTTTATTCTTAACATTTCAAATTCTAACAAGGGCAATAAAACTTAGAAAATTCACTGTATGGTGTACAGCCAACAGCAAGAGTGCTGCCTAGGTAATTCATCATGTTTGTTTTCAAAAACAAGCTTCAAGATGGATGAGCTCTCAAAAATAAGTTTATATGATGTAAACTGGGTTTTATATTGTACAGGAGATACCTGATGTGTGTATGAAGTAGTTTTCAAAGTGCAATTGAGTTTCAATATAAACAATTAAAACTTTTTTTTGGCTATTTACAGCAGATTTGAGAACGTTTACAGCAGGGCAGTGAAGAAAATTTTACTTATTATTAACATCTGATATACTGGGTATTGTACAGTTGAAATTCAATGGTACTAGCTGCTATAACTTCCAACACCCTTTTTGTTAAAGTTCAACAATAGTTCGACCTCAAAAGTCAAACATCCCTAAATAGGGTCTGTAAGTCTCGTTCAATTTTGAAACTTCTGGGCACATAAGTTGTACCCGGTAGTTGCATTTTTAACAAAAACACATGACGTTTCAAAAAAACAACTTTGGACATCATAATCCTCAAACGTCATATTTTAGCGGGAATTGTTTTCAAATTACTATTTTATCGTGATTTCTCGATGTCACATGACGAGACTTACAGACCCTATAGCTCAACCTGTTTTCATATATAGCTCAAATTGTTTTCACTGTTCCCTTGTGTTTGAGCCATCTTAAGTTCTACTATTCCATACAAGTAAATAAGGCCATACTAAAATAATTCCTAGATTCTCATCCATATTTTCTCAAAATTTTGGGTGGGCGAGCGAATTTTATTTTATATTTTTACTGAAAACTGGAAAATTTTTGTGCCATCTTTACTTCGTGGTTAATTGACAGGATTTTAGTTCATGCCGTTTTGAATTCTCACTGCCAAACTGTTGTCTATTGATTTCAATAACAGAACAGTATATTCACGCTTCCTGCCCAAACGCGAAGATCACGAAAATAAAACTGTCGCAAAAATTTCTCGGTTTAAAGTATCAAATTTTGTGAAAAATGCTGTCATTTTAAAAGAAATTTACCCAAATTGGCAAAAAAATCAATGTTAATTTTTTTGAGGTGGGTGAAAAAAGTCGGGGCAGGCAGGGAGGAGAATCTAGATAATTTAAATGTGGCCTAAAGGAAAAACAGAACTCCATAGCTAACACTTTAATTTTTCACAGAAATTGACCTGGACAAGGACGAAATGACGAACATGGTTGACCATGGTCACCATGGTATTTTATGGTCAATGATGGTTGACCATGAACTATCATGGTCAGCAATGATAGACCATGATCTTGACCATGGTCAACCATGAGTTTGACCATGGTCACAGCTAATCAGTATGGTCAACCATGGTCAACCAAGATCCAGGGGTTGACACTAAATTTAATTCTCAGTAGACAAAAGGACTACAAAATGCCTGAATTCACTAGTCTTGTGGTGATTTTACCGGCCCAAAATAAATATACCTTAGAGAAATTTTCCAAATTTTGCTAGACCAAAGGACTACCAAGTTACAAATTCTAGTAGTCCTTCCTCAAATTCACTAGCCTGGGGCTACAGGACTACTGTTAGAGTCGAACCCTGAGATCTTACGATGGTTGACCATGGTCAAAAAGAATTGACTATGGTTGACCATGGTTGACCATAGTCAAATACTTATGAGGTTGTAACCCCTCTACCCACTCCAGAGTACACCCAATATTTGAGATGAAGTCCATCGTCCATTTTAAATTTTTAATTTTTTTTTTTTTGAAATTTGAAGTACAAGTCAAAAATGCTATTACTTTTGAGTCTGTGGAGTCCATGGACTCCAGTGGTCAAGTCCAAAATACACCAAAAATAAGGCCAAACGTCCTGAAAGGGGGGGGGTTATACCCTCACTTATTGGATCAATTGGATCAAGCTACACGATTGTCAACCAGGAACTGTCTGTGGTCAAGTAGTGCCTATATAGTGTGATATAGTTTTTTTCATAGCTTTTTCATTGATTTAAGACACCAACGGGGAATCACATTTTTAAAACACAATTTAAAAGTCACACTTTTTTGGAGCAGAACATATTGCAACATTAATTAGCTCCCTTTCCAAAATACTGTGTTTTTTGGATTTCTTATAAAAATTCTCATATTTGATGAAAAATCTTCACTTTATTGTGTAATGGCATATCAAATAATGTATCAGAAACTTGGATAAAATATTTGAAATATCTTATTTTATTTTATCAATTACATGCAATAATGAACTATGAAATATACTTTTCTGATAAATAATTCCAGTTACTTTAAAATTACTAGATGCCTTTCATAGGTTGAACAAACACAAATGAGAAGATAATTCCTAGGGTAAAATATTTTGCATCTGATGAGGTAAGTATACTGCAAATTGCAGAAACTCCACTGTCATTTGCAGATAAAGCACATGTTTTACTATAATTCGTACCATGGTCAGCAACCATGGACGACCATGTCCATCAGTGACCATGGTCAGTGGCAATGTTTGACCATGGTCACTGATGGACATGGTCGACCATGGTTGCTGACCATGGTGCCAATTAACGGAAGGTAGTCAACCATTGTCAACCATGGTTGACCATGGTTGAACATGGTTAACAATGGTTGACCATGGTCAGTGACCATGATTTTTCGCCTGGGCGATTACACAGACCCCAAAGATATCCCCCCACCCCCCAAGGAATTTTATGTAGTACCAACATTCGGTCAACAATGTATGTCAAGAATGATTAAAACAGAGGAAAGAACTTCAGAGGACGTACCCTGATAACAATGCGACTTGTTATCAATTTCAATCCTATTATTATATGTCTGTGATTTATTGTATTAAATTTCTACCCAGGGGGACAAAAATCCGATATTTACTCTACAATTTTCCACTATTTAACAGATTACCT
Organism: Modiolus philippinarum; assembly: GCA_002080025.1. NCBI lineage: Eukaryota > Metazoa > Mollusca > Bivalvia > Mytilida > Modiolidae > Modiolus > Modiolus philippinarum. The sequence continues at coordinate 145,991 of MJUU01004896.1, read as the reverse complement.
ATGGATCGACTATTAAAAATCTAAAGACGTATAGAAACGTTATCAATCTATTGGTTTTGATATTGTCAGTTTCAAACGACGGAAAACAAAATTTGACTATGTATTTCGCACATAGAGCTGACGATTAATACAATATAACAACAGATATGATCGGATGTCATTGGTGTTACAATCTTTGTACTGGCTTGTAAGGAATTACACATTTTATCCCTGATCTTACGACTCAAGTTTTACGATATCTGATAAATACTATTTAAATCAAATTTATACGTTCCAAATTTGGCATTATAAAATTCCAGTGATAACCAGATTAAATTTACCTGCCTGCAGATCCCACCATAAAACTATCTCCAACGTCAGACCAAAGCGTAATGTTTGAACTGTGTCAACAATACTGATCCATAAAAATCCTCCCCAAGTAGACATTAAAATTGTAAAATATTACAGCAAGGGAGCACAAAATAAAAATGTCAAAGCGGTGAAGTTTATATATCACCAGGATCATACTTCTGGCGTCTCTCATTAAAAATATATTTTAAATTACCACTTTTGCTACTAAAATGTTAATTCCTATATGGTTCATAACAATTAAGACCAATGATTCTTTAAAAAAAATGTTCGCTGCCACTTTTAATACTTTAAAATTGTAACTTTAGTTGCCATTAAAGATTCTTCTCATCTTTTTTATTTTTTCTAGCAATGAAAATCGTTACGGACTAAATTTATCATAATGAAATGAAATGTGCAAAGCTTAAACCTTGTAAACTCCTTATTTTTTAAAAACAAGATATGTTTGTGAAACACTACATATGCCCCCAGATTCCGATTTTTACCCCTTTTTGACCTCTATGACCTTGACCTTTGACCTTTGACAGACAGACACAAAGACAAACAGACACACAGACAGGACAAAAACAATATGCCCCCGATCCTCGATCTGGGGGCATAAAAAAGGTACATTGACCCAAGTCTAATATTTCCCTTTCAAGCAACATCATTAGACTTAATGCAATCCCATAGAAGAGAAATTTGCATGCATCAAGATCACTGGATGATGCTAGTCCCAAGATACAAGAACATGGATGAAGGATATATAAGAAGGGAGGTATAAAAACATTCCAAGATGTCAAAGACTATGTAAAACTTGTAACGTCATAGAGGATGAGTTCCACTTCTTTTTCAACTGTAAAATTAATTCTTCATGTCGAAAGCAATTTTTAGATTACTATCAGTGTAACATAACACATTTTAATTTACTAAACCAATTAGACAAACTTGTTCTAATCCTTAATCTGTCAACACCCCACCCGATGATAATAAAACAGTGGTATCTTATATACAGCAGTCATAAGAACCAAGGAAAGATGACCCTCATACTGTTTTAGTATCGAAATAATACTGTCTTACTCTTTCTTTTTTTGTTTTATTTGTTCATATTTGTTATCATTGTTTAAATGTATTGTTTAAATGTGTTTGCTACAACCCTAATGGGTTAAATAGTTTTCAATAAAGTTAAAGTTATATAACATGGGAACAGTCGATTGCACTATTAAAGCCTCCAACTGGTCATGGTGTTCAAAGTCTTTTACATTAGTTCTATGGGTTATCAAATGTTTGTGATGGACAAATATGCATCCCAAAATTACAAATCTAAATATAATTTTCATTCAATATCAATTAACATTTCAGGGGCAAATTTAAACTTGTAACATCTTGAATAACCGGTCTTGTCTACCAATTTTTGATTATTTTAATCACTTGAAATTAAGTCAATATTTTGAAATCTATTGAAATTTTAGTGGTGACATTTTCAATGGCCAAACAAGAACTATTTAAATATGACCGATATTTATAGAGATAAAACCAAGTGAAAACATTAAGAATTTAATCACAACTAGTTATTGAGACAAATAAATGTGGCATTTACAAGTTTCACTATATCTATTTTCAATTTAAATTACATTTTCTGGGGTTGAAATATAAAACCTTTAAAAAGAAAAAACTAAATAGAGATTATCTTTATTTGGTTTTCATTTCAAAAAACAATTAAATGACATGAAAACAATGACATTTAAATTTGATAATTAGGAATACACATCCTGAAGAATACATTATTCAAATGAAAAATTAAAAATAACAAATTTAAAATAAGCTTTTAAAAATTTATAAAATGTACATATTGACATCGATGTGCAATTTCTGAAATAAATTAAGCCTCATCATTTACCTTTTGTCTCTTTCGTTATATTATTTAAATATCAACAACATAAATTTATATACCAGTATACAATTTCTCATACGAAGAAAAATTTTCTTTTCAAAATGTTTTAATTAATACTAGTGAACAATATTTGATAGATTTATGACAGAATTTTCACTTACCACAAATTAAATGAAATCACAACTTTTACCAGGGAAACTCCTCAATGAATGCTATGTAAAATATTTACTATACAGGTAGAAGTCGTTACACATGTGTAGATAGATTTCTGCCCCCTAACAGGTGAAATGTGACATATAATAGCTTTCAGGGAGAGACATGCCCACACAAATATCTTCAACCAAAATGACATTAAATTGCTTGCATTTAATTATAGGAGGTATACCTTTAAATCCCATTTGTAAACTCGGTGTCATAACTTTCATACTTTTTTTATCATTCACCTTTTGTTTATTTTTCTAATAAAAAAATCAATAAGTAGATTGAAATATAAATAACTTCTGTTTCAAACACAGAAGTACAGTGTTAAAACCTGATACCCAGGAATGTCAATTATAAGGTGTGGTTTGTCAACTTCATTTTAAACTTACTCAATATATACTGGTTTGAAGGGCAACAACTTAAAAAGATAATTCTTCACTAAAGTGCACCCACATCTGTATCGCCTATATTGGTAAATATGTTTGATTGCATTATTAAGCTTTACAGAAAATGCACTTTTATCTTTAACAACAAAGTATTACATCTTGTTATATTTTCATCAACGGATCTCCAAGGGGTTGCACAAGATTCCAATAATAATAGTTGTTATTTGTTTCACAGAAATTAATCTCACTTATGACAAAGATTTCCCCCTGCAAGTTTTTTTCATTACAAGATGATACAGGAGTAAGGCCCTGTGATCCTGAAGAGTACATGTACTTTTATGCCTAAAGTAAGGATAGGTAGAATTAATATGCTGGTCATCTTGCCGTTTTTTACCTGTTGAAAATTGTGATTTCATTGGATGTTCAAGCCTAGCATTGTCATGATAAAATATGAAAACAGGTGTCATTTTCAGAACTATCTCCAACAATCAGGTATGGTTAGCAACTTAGACAAGAGATGCAAGACCAAAAAAAATTAAAAAACAATAATATGGCATAATGCCCACACAATAAGGTAAATCAAAATGTGTGATTTGTGTCTGAAAGAATTGATGTCCCTGCTAACAAACACAAACAGATCGGAAAGATGGACAAGATTAAACAATATTCCCCCCATTTTTTTTAAGTTGCAGGGGGTAGGCATAAAAAATATCAGCACAACATATACATAAAGAAATCATGAGCAGCTAGGTTACTGGTAGATGAAATCAAATAAAATTTAGCAAAATGAAAAATTCTTGAAATTGTACCAACAAATACTCCTTCATTGAAAAAATCTTATGTTACCTCAAATAGACAGAAATAATGAAGAACGTGATTCAAACCCTGTTACAACCCAAATCTGAACTCAATCAATGTGTTAGGCTTTACACTACTTTACAGAAGATGCAATGTATTACTATGGGATACAAACATGATGTTTCTTTAATGACAAAACACAGCCTTGTCTACACCAGTTATATACTACATCCCCATACTTCTTGTTTGCAGGGTAATGTTGTAACAATACATTCCAATGTAAACAATCGCTAATTGTTTCCTCGATAGATTATTGTTTGCACATTAATCGATTACCAACGTGTATAGTGCCCATACCAAACACGTAATGTCACGTCTAATACATGTATTTATTGCCAAATAATTATTACATGTATGTAATGCCAAAGTATACGTGTTTTATATTGCATGTAAGTAATTAACGAATAATTAATTTTATGAATGAGATTTTCATTATATTCTTCTTGATTTTATGAATAGAATTACACTCAAGACCTAAATACACTGATCTGAAACCCATAAAAGTACCTTCACACCAAAAATCTTTGGTTCGAAACCGAAAAAGACCATCATACACGAAAAATTGTTGGTCCAATCCTAAACAGAAACATTTCACACCAAAAATCATAAACTGCATGGAATATAGATACCCAGGTACATTTTACATTCTAAAAATTCAGTTTTTCCAAGCCTTTAGAAAAAAAAATAGTCAAATTTCTCAGGGCGACTCTTTGGAATCAATGATGAACTTCCAAGTCTTTTGTAGCATTATGAATAAAAATATGGTGTTTTTTTGTTATGCATAAACAAGATATAATGTAAAGAGAAATGACATGATGGCATTGTAACACAAAAATAAATCTGTCAATGAGCAAATATTGGTCAAGTTTATTATTAGATATGAATACATGTAGATGTTCAAAAATATGTATTAACAATGAAGGGATATTGAGTAAATGAGTCTCTACAACTACATGATACTATTAAGCAAAGGAACAATGGATACCAAAATAGCTTTATAGTTTGGAAACAACCAAAAAACGTAAGAATGCAAAACTCCTTGATACATCCCCTGCTCAGAACTAACCAGGTTAAGTTTTTATGACAATTTATCTGATAAACAATTCCTCCCTTTTACTAAATAAATTCCAGGAAAAGTCAAACAAAAGATGAAAGAAGCAACAAAATTTCTAGGTCTATTTGGTGCAGTGTAAATCGCTATGCTTAAAACTGTACCATTTATGTTTGTTGACGAACTATGCTATAAACTCGTCTTTTATCCTTCGTCCCAAAGCGATGTGCATATATAAAAAAGACATGAGTGTTAATTACTTGAAAGACAGTAATTATTAACCTACTTGTAATATAAGTTTCCAGGTATGAATAATTGACTTAATTAACCATGTTCTAGTGCAATTCGTTAAGATCTTAATGGGAAACCTGGCAAACACGAAGTAAAACAGCATGAAAAATATAACTGCATGAAAAAATGAAAGCACGCTGAATAAATGGAAACAGTATAACAATGAATACGTGAATACAATAAAAGCGTTGTTCCTTTGCTTGTTTTTTACCATGTATTTGTAGAGACTTTGTCTCATGTGCATTTGCTCCATATCCTTTTATTCACCGTAGAAAAACAAAACTCTATTATTGAAGACATTATGAGGCAAAGAGCTTACAGCTCATAGAAAGCTGATGGCAGCGCCTTTAGAATCTTTGCTAGAAGTAGATTTTAACTGTAGCTGGTTTTTAGTTAGGTATTTGGCTTCACAAGGTTTAACAGCAGCTTGTTTGAGTTTGGTGTTTAGTTTTCACAGGTTTAATGGTAGCTGGTTTATAGTTAGATGTTTGGGTTTTACAGGTTTAACTGTAGCTGGCTTGTAGTTACGGTGTTTGATTTACACAAGTTTAACTGTAGATGACTTGCAGCCATGTGTTTTGCTTTCACAGGTTTAACTGAAGCTGGTTTGTAGTTAGGTACATGCAATTTGAAGCCGATTTGTAGTCAGAAGTTTGGTTTCCATAGGTTTAACTGTAGCTGGTTTGCAATTGAATACTCTTCCTCTTGAAACTGATTTGTAATCAGATGTTAGCATTCACAGGTTTAACTGTAGCTGGTTTGTAATTTGATTTTTGGACTGTAGCTATTTTGTAGTTAGGTATTTGGCTTTCACAGGTCTAACTGTAGCTGGTTATCACAGGTTTAAGTGTAGCTGTTTGGAGTCTGGCTAACCCAGGTCTGACTAGCTGGTTTATAAATTTGGCTTCATAAGATCTGATGGCAGCTAAACTTAGTCAGGGGTTTGGCTCACACAGGTTTCACCATAGCTGGTTTGCAGTGGCCTGCTAGCTGGTTTGGCTCACACAGGTTTCACTATAGCTGGTTTTCAGTGGCCTGCTAGCTGGTTTGGCTTACACAGGTTGAACTGTAGATCTTTTGAATGACAAGCAAAGTGAAAAATGAAGATTTTTCAATCATCATCCCAAAACACTTAAAAATACACCAGTATCTAATGGATTATTTTTTTCTAAATTAATGGAAAAAAGTGCTTAAAGTCTTATCTGCTACAAACAGCATTTCGGTAATGGCATGAATGATGTATATAAGACTGAAGTGTATGATATACAAGATAAATAATCTATGTAAACACAGCCTCATTCTTGTATCTCACTACTTTGTATCGGAATGAAATATCAAAAACTGCAGAACAATTCATGTAAAAACTAAGTTGGTCCACCAACTTTTTAAGTCAAAATTGGCCAACTGAATGAAATAACGTCACAATTATATTGATATATCACATGAATCTGTCACATAGATTTGTTACCCTCTATAAATAGAATATCATATCTTGGTACCCCAGGTCTTCAGTAAACATACTAAACATCATGATGGCCTGCATACTGTCTGTGTGATGCAAGGATATACCAGGCAGCATCCAATCAAATATGATATGATGATAATAAATACATGCAACTCAAAAATGTTACTGAATATTGACAAACATCATTTTTTGCAACTGACAAATTTACAAACTATATACCCTGGTTACCCATTCTCACTATGGTATGGACCACCTTAGTTGATAAGTTTCAAAAATAATGTGCCAGTGAGCATTAGTCTAACTATGAAACAAATGTCAAGTTGATATCCATGGAAATACTTGTCATCCATTAACTCATCCCTGAATGTTTACGAGTGAACAGATCAAGTTCACCCTTCATTTTGATGAAGCAAATCTATCCTCAGGCAGATTTATGCTTAGTTTCCAAAAACTATCTCAACAACACACTGTGTTTGGAACCCTAAAACACCAATACGCAGCAAAGAAACTTCCAAACCGAAAGTTCCATTCTCATAAACACTTCATTACAACATATTTCTAGAACAGATATTGAAGAACTAAACTTCATGAACTGCTCTTGAACTTCAAGAACTGTTTTAGAACTCCCTCCAAAGTTCTTGAACCAGTGTTCTAGAATTCAATATTTCAAGAACTTGAACATTGAGAATTCAGAAACCAATCGCCATTTCTTATTTTAAATATTCATGCATTAAAACAATTGGGAATCCAGATAAATCTAGGTTCTTCTCTGTATAATGTATCAAAAGTTATAAGGGCCTATCTTATCTCAGCAAACAATCTGTCCCTTCAACTTCTCATAACAGAACAAGTGTTTCGGAAAACTATTAGGTTAATATGCCTTGACCATTTCATTTTCTATTACCGGAGACATGCCTTACTGTGCAAACTTCACACACAATCGGCATAATAACATCTGCTATCTACACACACAACAAAGAGCTCTTGTCTCCCTTAATAAGTTTGTTGACTGAAGGTTCAAGATATTACATCTCCCCAGCATGTCTGTTATAACTGTTACAGAAACAAATTATAAAATACAGACTCTTTGTCTAACGATTGATACAAAATAGATATTTATCCACAATTGCTTTATTTATTCAATCATTATAATTCTGTACAATTTGCATTTCTGTATCTAAAGTAGAGAAAACCATCTGTATTAGAAACAATTGCTAGTTATAGGAGAATCAATCGGCTTTTTGTAAGGACTGTTCGGCAACAGGAATAATGCATAAATACATTCCATGATTAAGTGCCTGTCTTGTTTAATCACCACTGTATCCATGTTTGATTGGTGTCCAGTGGCAAAGTACTATTGGCTCGTCTTAATTTCAAATTTCTAAAATCAAATCCTATTTCAATTGAAATGAGAAGAAAATGATCTACTTATTACCGATTTCTTCACATCAAACTTTTAAATTCAAAATTTTGCACATGTTAAATGATGGTAGTCCATGTTAAACTTCTGTTGATTGTTGACCTTTCACCTTTAGTTTCTAAGGACAGCCATTAGTGGTCTGCTGTGAAGCCACATCAATGTATTAAATGACCATCTGTCTGGGTTCTATAATAACAGGAAGGTGATAACATGGGAAATTTTCAGGTTTATGTCCTTAAATATCAGGGTAATCTCCTATATTATTGTACTGCAGTAGTCAAAAGTCAATTTTTAAAGCAAGTCAAAGGGCACTGTACTATTCATTTTGCATTTATTCAAATTTGCTGACTGTACCCAAAATTTTTTCACTTTTGTGCCTTGAATAAAGCAAAAAAGTTATTGAACTCGACAAATCTTTTTTTAATTTAGTCCAAATTCTATCAGTAAATTTTCATAAGTACAAGGAACTACTTACATTTCTTTAAGAATTTACTAATATTTTTCCATGAATTCACAGCAAAAAAAATCCAAGTTTTGACTCATTAATGACCAAATTGTCCCATATACAACATATTTGACCACAATCTAATGTTTCTTTTTACAAACTGTCAAAACGATTGGTATGTAATGGCTTGGGGGTCAGTGTGGGGAGTAGTACAACATATTAAAACCTAAAGAAGTACAGATAAGAGACCCATTGTTTGTCTAAATTGTGTATTTCGATGAAATTTTTATAAATAATTCCCTTTGTTCTTAATCATTGAATTCTAATGACTCAAATTGATACTATGCTTTTTAAAATCATACATATTTCCCTTTCAGATGATTAGATTACAGCGTAGGAGAAACAGACTTCATCAACTTTTTTTGCAATTTCTAGATAAGGAACCGATTTAGGAACCAAAAACAAGTAACATTTTTATTTCCAACGAATCGAAAAGAATCTTTTTTATACAACAACTTTCATGTTCCCTTTGAAACCCCAAATCCACCTGTGGACAAACCTACATCAAAGTGTAATCTGTCAATCACTTGACAGGTGTACAAAAAACTGACTTGTTGCACCTGAAGTGGTCAAGATAAAACTAGGAACCTTATTGTGTTTTACAGATAAAACCAAGCCTTGTTTTCATCGTTCACCACGCAGACTGTGTATAATGTAGTAGTTAACTGTGAAAATTACACAAGGAGCCCTTGTGCTTTTCATTATTGGTCAACACTTTTGATTTAATTTTTTTCCAAAATCAGTTGTGTAATGCCAAATTTTTTTTTTTTTACCAAAATATCCCCTTTGGTTTGTAGCATCGTCGTTCATTTGCTGACATTCTTGATATACATATTTCAACGCAAAAAAAAATCTATCAATTTCCCCCAAAATATTTAACAAATATTACAACAACATATCTGTGGACTACTACATTTCCGTATCACACAAGTATCCCTTGTTATTTACCGGTAAAACTGATGATTCATTAAAAATATGCGATGTACTTCAACAAGCATGCTTTATAAGTGTTGTCTAACCGAATGACAAATCAGCCTAGCTTGATTGCGCAATAACCTTGGATCAAAGATTACTGTATCCAGCGTTCGGAGCTTTACGTTTTTCTTACATTGCAGCCTGGTTACAATTTTTTTGACTGAATTTCCAAGGAGTTATTGCTATAGGCTACCTCAAATCTTGTATGGGCAGTTCTGGATTTTCAAAGCAAAAAATTCCTCCTTTTTTGAAGTTCTGCCCTTTTATCTATGTGTAAAAGTAAAATTGTATTTTTAGTTTCCCTTGACCTACAACCTTTTTCTGCATTTTTTACACGGGAGAGATAAATGAATTAATTTGAAATAAATTTGATTAGTACCTTTCCCATGGGAGGTTAGACCTCAAAGGAATATCATTTCCTGTTGCCAAGTTATAGGTCAAGGTTGAATTCCACAACCATATTTCTTGCAAGTTTTATGAATCACCCTAAAATTAAACAAGGTTTATGTTTTTCTACAAAACAGCAGAATATCTTCATTAACTGATAAAAAATGAGGCTCTAAAGCAGCACCTGTCAAATGTAACATTACACAGAAAAATGCCAACTTCTTAATGGCTTACACCCTTCTATAGAATCAAGTTCAAAATCTTATTAAGTGCAAATCTACTTCTAAAAGAGGATAAAAAGGAAATGGTCCATTAAGAGTCCTGTAAATCTACTGTAACGGCTAATGGTATGAAATTTCCGTGTGACATATTAGTCAAACAGGATATACCGAGAGGTTAAATATTATGTCTATGAAATATGGAAAAATATAAGTATTATACTTCATTAAGAAATGAAAAATATCAGAAGTATTGAATCATGAATTATCAAGTTTTATATCGAGCCGATTTAAAAAAAAAAAATCTTACGGTTCTGAGCTTATTGAAAAGGAAAGGTCTGCAGGCACATTTTGTTTAGGAGAATTACGATATTTAACTTTGATGATTTACACAGTATTGAAGTCTTTAGCTTTGAAGATTTACAATAAAAAAGTTTTTGAGACAATATGAGTAAAATCATTGATGACTAAAAACAATTCAAGCTGTTGCCAGCAGTTAATTTTCAAATTTATTCACCATTTATCAATGTCAAATGTTTTTAGCCTTTAATTATAACTGACATAATTATTTATAAATGGTTATTTGGGAAACATGAGATGCATTAATCAAAATCATGTCCCATTTGCTACCGCGAATTCTAAGTATTTTGTAAAACAAAACGATCTATTGTCTAATAAGTTTCCTTTCTTTGCAATTTTCCAATTTATCCTTATAGACAGTAGTAATGCAATAAATCCAGATCTTATAAATAAGGTTTTTGAATGGTTCCAGTGTGGCTCGTCCTTAGTTCCTTTGCTTGTGTTCTAAGAATACCGGACATTCAAATAGTCAGTATTTGGTATAAGAGTTGTACTTTTAAACCAACAGAGCCTTTAATGACAATTTGTGAATCATTTAGATCCTTAGAATGTGAAGGATAGGTCTAGCATGTATAAAACGAAAGGCCCAATTTAGATCCAGTTCCCCATTGATCCCCCACTTCTATGATAGGGTACCTTGATTTACACCACTCACTATAAACCATGACATTATGGTATTTCAATTTATTGTATATTCATAACATTACATGTCCCATACCATAAATCTATGTGTCAGCCATGACCTTCTCAAAAATGTCAATTACATGTTGCTAATGAGGAAATAAGTCTAGAAGCAGGTTTGGCATGTCCAGACATATGAATATGCACTGGGGTGGTACTAAATCAAAATTTACTATTGCTGAAAAGTAGATTTTTACTGAGCCGTGATATTTTTTAGCATACTTTGTGGATCAGATCCCCCCCCCCTATATACACTATGATAGAAAAATTTGTTGAGCAAGGCTTTTTTCTAATGGACAAAGCGAGGGCAATTTATTTTTCAAAGCAGGAAAGCAGGTGCTGGTCTGAGATTTTTTTTTTTNNNNCCCCCCCCCCCACCCCCCGAAAATCAAATGGATCAGGGATGTCCAGACAATGTCTCAACACAGAAATGTGTGTTTATCATGTTAATTTACATAATGTTAACATACTAACTTGTATCTGTTAAGACTTAATAATTACCCAAGATAAAACAGAGAGATACTTTATCTGACCCAATTTTTCTGCAGTCAGAATTTATCAAAAGAAAACTTCAATGCACCCTAATACTTCTGCCTTCTTTAAACACATACTTGACTTTATATCTCTGATTCTAACATGTTGTAAATATGCAATAAAACATACAGAAATGTATTTCATGATACTGACATTTTCTTTTCTTAACTAATCAAAGATCTTGTTCTATTTCCTATCACTTCGACTTCAAACAAACAATTTCTGCTATGTTCTACAATAGTGTGAAAGCCTATCGGGATGATTAAGTTTCTGGGTTTTATGGATGTGTTTAGTGATTTTACTTGTGTTTTTCATTACAGCATTAATGACATGTTAATTCATCAATAATGTAGTAAAAAAAACATTCATGCTTTTTGTGTTAAGGGAAAGAATGCTCTTAGGGACATCTTTTCTCATTTGCATTATGTGTTGTGTCTTAATGACATATCTGTTGCACATAAAATGCAAACTGCATTTCCCTATGTAAACTGACAGCGATTTTTCTTCATTTTCTGATGATGTAATTCTTACATGTTATATTGCTTCAAAATAATTATTTTTAGCTAAATTGAAGTGAAATAGATGTAATTTGAGAAATTTTTCATTTCAAAATATTTTCTTTACGTACCATTATCTGTAAAACAAATCCAAAATGTGAAATTAGTTCCTTTTTCTGTGGATTTAAATACAAATCACAACACACTAAATATTAAAAACACGAGAGACAAACACACGCACACGTATTTCTAGGTCAGAAAACTACTTTGAAAAGTTTACACTGCTGTCCTTAACTGATCACAGCTGTCTAAATTAAACAGAAGCACTTGTGTTGTACCAGCTCAGGAAAACATGTGCTCTCTCTCTGTGTATGACTGACATCTAATTGATATCTTCCTATATCAGAGTACTGTAAGGTCATGTGATCAAGTAGTAAATTTCATTGATCATGTGACTTGTACAAATTTCTTATATTTTTTTCTTCTTATTGATTTAAAAGCTTGTGTCCCCTAATCCCTTAACTAGGGATTATACAAATGTATAAAAAAAATCAATGTTAAATACAATACAAACAATTATAAACGTTAACAAAACAGCTGTGAGAGATTTCTGCTATTCTGCTAAAATGTTTCAATATCTTAAAAAGAACCCAGCTGTGCCATAGGATATGGGTTTTTATATCATAAATAATATTTTGATTTATATCAATAATGCATTAAAGATTCTGACTGATTTATGAATCAAATCTCTGTTCTTGATTTATAGAAAAGAAATACTATTACCCTATCAAAAATATACTGTATGACTGTACCTTACATGAAAGGACAGAACTTCAAGTAAAGGGCCATGCAATCCTCTATGCAAAACAATATTTTTTTCCATTGATGGTAGTTATCTTTGAGATATGCAAAGCATAGCCAAGTCATAGATAAATCCTGTTTTAAACAGGCTCATAACAAGTAAAACTCAATATATATTAGATCTCTAAAGGGACTAAGAATTTTTTTTAGGACAGGGCCTCAAGATTTTATCATGTTTTGGTTGCAAGTCAAACTGTCCATAAACCCTGGTAATTTGGCATATCAAAACTATGGTTTCCTAATGACAATGGTTGACCATGCTTAGTTGAATATGATAAATGGACAAAAATGTTACAGAATGATAAGACTTAGACTGGCAGAGACTAAGGATGCAGAGGTGACAAGTTCTAACGTTTACGAATGTCAACTATACACTTGATTACTAGGTCACTCAGAAACATTTTGCCCAAGTAAACAATCTTTAAAAAAAAACAATTTTATTTACGCAACAAAGTAAGACTGGGATATCCTGTACAATCTATTTCCTACTAGAAGTCAGGAAATACAGGAAACCGGATAATACGGTGACAGGAAAATCACTATGACAACATCCTTCAGAATTAGGGGATAGAGGGCCAATCTCAATCATATTGAAAACATCCTTGACAATAAGCCTGCTAAGTTGCTAACATCCTGAATATTATCCCATAGAGTGCACAAGTAATCTCATAAAAACTTAGAACAATATTCTTGTTTGAATTACAATCAAAATGTGTTGTCTTTTTTGATATATTAGCAATTAAAAGATATGTAGACAGATTATTTTAGTGTACACACCATTTCTCAATGAATTCTGTCAAAAACCCAATAATGCAAACATTTTAAGGACATAGACTCAATAATGCAAAGCACTTTAAGGATTTGAATGGTTGATTCTTTAAATGATGGATGCATACTTAAAATTTGCTGATTGTCAGTGTCCAAACTTTCAGAAACTAAAAAATATTAAAATTTTAATCATCAAACCTTTTATCGGTTATCTTTTAATTATTTAAAAAGTATAATAGTTAATATTTCATCAAATATTGGTCCTCCTTTTTTTATTTTTGACCAGGATATAATAAACACACAGATACAATTTCACACCACTTGAGAAAATGTTTCAAATTATTTGAATTATTCAAACCTAGTTGTCTAGTTACCATATCCTATGGGTGACATTTCATCTGTTTTATTTTTCAATCAGTATTTTGCCTTAATCATGTTGCATTAGGTAATAGATATTATTTTATCTTGTTTATAAAGGGGTTCCATATAGGATAAAAAAAAAATAACCGAATTTGTTAAGGAGAGGTTGGACTACTCAACTTATGGCGGATTTCCTGGCTCAATAACGTATTATATTTGCAATTCTTCAA
>MJUU01004896.1:92468-130972 GCA_002080025.1 Modiolus philippinarum | reverse complement strand
TTGATTAATGATAGTAAACATAACAAAGCTAATTAAGTTTTTATTCAATCTGTTTGATTTTGCTCAAGCTAGAATGTATGTTTGTATGTATGTTTTAAATCATGTGTGTTTTGTGTCATTGCCCCTCTGGGTCCATGATTGGTTTAACAAGATTGCTACACCTAGCTATGTCCCCCGCCGCCGCAGAAAAGTCAATAAAGTCCCATTTCTCATGTAAAATTTTGAGAATCAAAATGGCGGCAGGATATGATCAACTGCATTAGGTGGCAAAAAGCTAAGCAAAATTTCAGCAAAATCCCTTAACTGGAGTATAACGAGATGTGTCCAGAAAGTCTCCCTATGTTGTAGTATGCATTAAGTCGATAAAGTCCAATAACTCCCTTATAATTTGTTGAATCAAAATGGCGATGTGATATGATCTATTACATATAACGATTAACAATCCTGTATAATTAGAATGAATTCGGACTATCAGTTTCTGAGGAGTTGCGTCCACAAGATTTGCCATTGTATAACAATGTGGAAATAATCAAAGTCCCATAACTCCCACAAAATTTGACAAATTAAAATGGCTGTGTGATATGATCTAGTACTAATGATGACTAACAATCCTGTAAAATTTGAATGAATTCTGAACAGCCGTTTCTAAGGAGTTGCGTCCACAACATTTGCCATTTTATAACAATGTGGAAATAATCAAAGTCCTATAACTCGCACAAAATTTGAAGACTCGAAATGGGGACGCAATGTGATCTTGTACTAATTGTGGCTAACAATCCTGTAAAATTTGAATGAATTCTGACCAGCAGTTTCTGAGGAGTTGCGTCCACAAGATTTGCCATTGTATAACAATATGGAAATAATCAAAGTCCCATAACTCCCACAAAATTTGACAAATCAAATGGCGATGCGATATAATCTAGTACTAGTGGAGACTAACAATACTGTAAAATTTGAATGAATTCTGACCAGCGGTTTCTGAGGAGTTGCGTCCACAAGATTTGCCATTGCATAACAATGTGGAAATAATCAAAGTCCCATAACTCCAACAAAATTTGACGAATCAAAATGGCGGTGCGATATGATCTAGTACATATAGTGACTAGCAATCCTACAAAATTTGAACAAAATCCAATACACGGTTTCCGAGGAGTTGCGTCCACAAGATCTCCATTTGTATAGTATTGCTAAAAATCGTCAGTCCCATAACTCCTATAAAAATTGTCGAATCAAAATGGCGGTGCGATATGATCTAGTACATATAGTGACTAACAATCCTACAAAATTTGAACAAAATCCAACACACGGTCTCCAAGAAGTTGCGTCCACAAGATCTCCATTTGTATAGTATTGCTAAAAATGGTCAAAGTCCCATAACTCCTATAAAAATTGACGAATCAAAATGGCGGTGCGATATGATCTAGGACATATAAAGGCTAACAATCCTACAAAATTTGAACAAAATCCAATACACGGTTTCCAAGGAGTTGTGTCCACAAGATCTCCGGTTGTATAGTATTGCTAAAAATGGTCAAAGTCCCATAACTCCTATAAAAACTGACGGATCACAATGGCGGTGCGATATGATCTAGTACATATAGTGACTAACAATCCTACAAAATTTGAACATAATCCAATACACGGTTTCCGAGGAGTTGCGTCCACAAGAAAGTGTGACAGACAGACGGACGGACGGACACACGGACGCAGACCATTACTATGGCGGGGGACAATAAAATATTTGATTTTATTTGATTTGTAATTGTGTTCTAATGCTTCATGTACAGAAGATTGTTCCCTCAACTACAAATGAGCTTGTTCCCTCAACTACAATGAGCTATTTTCATCATATTGTAAAATCAATAAGTAAGGAGCACAAATAAATCGTACCAACAAGATATTATAAAAGTTTAGTGGAAATCTGACTTGCAGTTCAAATGAACATTAACGCACAGAAAACACAGGACTACAAATAGACTCTGCATGAACATCTAATACATTTCATTCAACAATTAACAAGCAGGCAAAATAGTCAACACCAATGCAAGTTCCGGCAAACTATGTCATTCCTTGCCTAAAATGTATGAATAAATAATCATGGATTTTATCCATTTTTTTGTCAAACATTGAAATTTTGAAGTCCTTTTCCCTTCCAAATATGATAATTGAGAATATTGTTGATGCTCAATTCATTCAATATGAGAGCAATATTAGATGGAGCCAGTGGTGGACATAAATAAGATCTAGAGAAAATGCAACCTCTTTTTTATGGTCTTAAACTCACAGAGATGTAAATGAATTTATTCACCATCTCTATGTTTCTGACTTGTATTGTACACAATTTAATGACAAGTCACTTTTGATATGGTACTTCTAATCAAAACCATTTAGCCATATTTAACCCTTCAATTCAAACATCAATTTTATACAATTAAAACAAATTGATCTGGAATTAGATGAGAATGCCGAATCTGTTTGATTTTCCATTATATCACATTTCCAATAATTGGTAGTGAAAATCAAATTTAGATCACAGAGTAAGCCAATTGACGAAAATCAACATGCACATGCATATCGTCTACCTAGTCCTATATTCCTTGGATGTAATAAGGAGAACAATATTGACTGATCACAATTTTATTAATTTTTTTTTTCATTTCATATTATTGGACTATTTCACGGTTGAAAAGAATTTATTTATTGATAGAGTCAAGTTCAATGAGATTCGATTTGTAGTGCAGTCTGTAATGTAATGTACTGCAAATAAACTAAGCATTAATTGTTCAAGTGTGAAACAAAACATGGAAAAAAATCGTGCAATATGTTTCCAAGCCAACAACAGCCAATGAAAAACATGCTATACAAGTACAGAGAAACCTGTCTATACCAAACACCTTTGAGTAATGACAGGCGTTAGGTTTCCTCAGGTCCTGAGAATATAGATGTTGATTAACAGAGACATTCCAAAATGTTTCATTAAAACAGATTAAAAGGTTATTCAGGGTTCGGTCCACACAGGTTTCACTATGTATACACCAAAGTTAACCTCCTCCTTTTGACTGATTAAAGGGGATTTATACAGTGAATATTTGATTACCAGGTGTATTTTTCAATGATTATTTTATTATCAGACCCATTCCAAAGTGACTACTTGAACACCACATTTTGTGAAAATTGACTAAGAATACTCCTTTTTTTTCTCCAGAAAATAATAATTGATCGATGTGCAAAAAGTTAATGATTACTTGATTCCCCCCCTCCTTTATGATGAGTAACACCTTGATGTTCAGATTTTTGTTACATTTGTTTTCTACTAATGACCTGTGACCTGTTTACAACTTTCATAATTTTTTTATATATATAAAATCTCAACAACTAAAAATTGAACAGATAAGAAAATATACAAACTGCAGAAAAAAAACAGGGGAACAACAGTAAATTAATCTATCGTTGATCATACAACATAGATTGACCTAAGATTCAAAAGATATATGGGGATTAGGAAAATCTGTACTTCAAACCAGGACCAAGATACTCAATACTCGACACAAGTAGGGATCAAACTAAGATATGGGGAGGAAACCAATATCTTAACCATACCATTAAATAGATTAACCTTCAAGTATATCAAAGTAACTTCAATATATATCTATAAATATCAAAATAGACAGGAATAGACAAAAAGAATTTATGACAGTATCTCAATGTGATTTCAATCTCTTATAATATGTTACTAAAATAAAATTCATATTTCAAAATATGTATATTTCACTGATAACATGAAATTGATTTGAACTGCCATAATCAAGTAAGATATGATATTCCAATAGGGTTTAAAAAGGAAGGTTAAACGGCCAAACTTAAGCTTGAGTAGGGGGTGGGGTTGGCAATCTCTATATTTGAAACATAATTTTTTAACAAATTTTGATTTTGATGGACTTGAATGCATGTAATTATAGCCTCACCCTTGAAAGACACATACATTCAGGATCTCAATTAATTACTAACTTAAGGCTCATTCTTACAGACATGCATGTTTATTACGTAGCTCTTGCTCTGATCAAGATTGGTTGCTATTGACTAGTTTCAATTTTAGCTACGAGTACTGGAGTCTTGTGCTTTTTTGGTCAGTATAAGCCATAACTTCTGCTACTACCGGTAGCCAATTCCTCATATAAAAGAAGTAATATTTCAAATCACCTGACAATTTGACCTAGCCCAGCTAGCATTCACTTTTGACCTAGCCCAGCTAGCATTCACCTTTGACCTAGCCCAGCTTGTGTACAAAGTGGAATGCAAGGTAATCTTGTGTCCGAATAACTGCCCATTTTTTCTGGTTTCGTTTTTGCAGAGTT
Source organism: Modiolus philippinarum (assembly GCA_002080025.1). Classification (NCBI taxonomy): domain Eukaryota; kingdom Metazoa; phylum Mollusca; class Bivalvia; order Mytilida; family Modiolidae; genus Modiolus; species Modiolus philippinarum. The sequence goes on along the minus strand of MJUU01004896.1, from coordinate 126,617 downwards.
TAATAAGTCATGAAGAAGAAATTAGCTTACGTCATTGTAACCTACACCATGAAAAGCAATTTTACAGTATTTTTTTCTTCAATAAATGACATTTTGCTCTATAAATGTACAAATAATCAATTTCCAATCCACAGGGGAGTATCAAACATAATACGTAATATTCTTCTACTGTGTTACACTCTTAACAAACAAATGTTTAATATTCGCCAATAGAAGTCAATTTAAATCCAATCAAACCAACCCATATGTAAAAACATAGACATTTATATATACAACACTTTTAATATAAATGCAAAATGTTTAGAGCTTTTAAAAGTTTTAACAAGTTTTTGCCGAAATTTATTGAGTACATTTATCATTTCAGTTTGAAAACACGAATTTAAAACAGTCGGAATATGTTTCAATCGACTGGTTTTCAATGCTATAAATATGCAGCAGAGTTAAAAGAGGTGTTCAAATTTGTATTTTAATGTATTCTTTTGTGAAGATGTTCCAACAGATGAAGTAAAGGAGAAGAGATCAACATTGTATGAATTTTTTAAAATGATAAGCGTGCTTGTGCAAGCTTTATGATATTTTATGTTCTTGTTTGTTTACCAAATGTTTGTACGGTAGCTTAAATACTGCAAATATCAAGATCATGTACTAACAATTCTATAAATCAGATCTGAATATGATCAGGGTTGGAAACTCTTCCAAATCCTAGCCTGCCCTGAATATAATGAATGTAACATTTCTGTTGATTGGCGATGTCTACATATATTTTTGAAAATATTTGTCTTCCCTGTCCAAAATGCTCTAATAGAACTGCTCGGGGTTTTAATTAGACAGGTGCCTATACTACACAGGTAATAAAATCAGATTTACCAGTTCCATCCAAAACAATTTAATAGACAGGTTCTCTTTTCTTATTCAACTTTGAGATAGGAATGCCCAACTGTCAAATTAATAGGGCATGAACTACAGTTTGCCTGAAAGAGTTATTGCCCTTATAACATTCATGTCCCAATCACTACAAAAACTATTTCCCTTAATTTTAAAATGCTACGCCCTATATCTAAGTGAGTTAATAAGTTACATGATCTACAACAATCTGTGCCATTATAGCCACTAAGCCCTAAACCCAAGACTGGTGAGATCATTGAAATATGACCTATGAACAAAAAATCTTCTTTCAGGGCTAGTAAAATAAGAGTTTGGGCTAATTCTTAACACAGGACCTTAATAGCTCCTCTGGCATACCTATTCTATGTTTTTTGTACTGACTGTACAACCCCAAATGGAGTATTGCCGAGTGATTGCTGGATATTTTGTCCCTATCGTGTTGCCTCATTAAAAACATTTGCCCATCCTTTGATGATCCCAACCTCCTTCACATCAAATTGTATCATGATTTGTGCTCTCACCGAAATAGACATTCTTTTAAATACAAACTATAATTTGGATGGTTATATTCTACCTGAGCAAATATGACTTTTCCTTTAAAAAATGTCAAGCCAGGTCTAACCATATATATGCCCAAAAATTTTATGATCTAAAAAATAAAATTCACACAGCCTCTTTCATTGAAAACAAGTTAATGACCCGACAAATTTTTAAAATGTAAATTTCTATAGAAATGGGAGATCTGAAATTCTTGTACCCCAACCTTGTAATTTATATGTATATTATTACAAAAATGAAAAGAATATCAAGTTTCTATAACTCTGAAATAGTAAACAAGTTCTAGTCCAAAACATTCATTAAGCCTACTCTTGAAAAATCTGTTTTATTGTTTAAAACTGATGCTTCTTTTAGGATGGGGTCAGAATATCCCATATCCCAGAAAGTCTGGACTTAAATACTGTAAACCGGGAAATTTTTGTGACATCTTTATTTCGCAGTAACATGACACGATTTTAGTTAACGTAGTTTTGAATTTGTGCTGCCAAATTGTTGACCATTGACTTCAATAATAGACACGTAATTATTAGCCTCGTTTTATTTTCGCGCTTCCATTTCAGACCCAAAAATCGCGAAAACTAAACTGCCGCGAAAATTTCCCGGTTTACAGTATCCTTTTGAAAATTGAAGATATTCCAAAAATTATTGAAATATCACATACCCCTGTCCGCATTGTCTCAAATATCCAATATCCCTGTCAGTTTTGTCTCAAATATCCAATAGCCCTGTCAGTTATTTCTCAACTATCCCATATCCCTGTCAGTCTTGCCTCAAATATCCCATATCACTGTCAGTTTTGTCTCAAATATCCCATATCACTGTCAGTTTTGTCTCAAATATCCCATATCCCTGTCCTTGTCTGAAATATCCCATATCACTGTCAGTTTTGTCTCAAATATCCCATAACACTGTCAGTTTTGTCTAAAATATCCCATATCACTGTCAGTTTTGTCTCAAATATCCCATATCACTGTCATTTTGTCTCAAATATCCCATATCACTGTCAGTTTTGTCTCAAATATCCCATATCACTCAGTTTTGTCTCAAATATCCCATATCCCATTGTTAAAAGTTGACCTCTCATATCCCAATATAACCTAAACAAGTCTCAATACTTTTATATTTCTATTTTATCACCATACTTTTGCAAGAAATTTGTGAAACACAGTCCAGACAGCCATTTCAAGTAAGAAAAAACATAAAGTACAAGGAGTTCCGAAGGGTTCCCTGATATTTACCTTTCCTTACCTATTCATAAAACCTTAATTACATGTTCAAGGTGTGTTAATGTTGTCAATTAATTAGGGTGTCCCCCCACCAAACAACACAACAAATGATTCTGTCATTCTCTGACACACAGATTTATTAATTTACAAGGCATGTACAACCCATGGACACTAATGAAAAGATCCTTTTTGCTTTGATAAAACTTTATTGTAAATTCAAATTTGTTTTTTTTTTTTTTCAAATAAGGACTTTTTTTTCTATTCAACGCAGTTCGTTAACACACAGTCATGGCAACTACTTAACATTTGGGAAACCAGTTTTTAACAGTACACAATTGCTTCAGCTTTACTGCAATACCACACTGGGTATTGGGATCTGAATTCCATGGGCATTGGATCATACCTTTATCCTTGTTGTTTTGATCCAATTTCAGATAGAGAATTAGGATCACATCAGCGGGGGAAAACGTGATACAAACCCTGCAGAACAAGATTTTTGAAGGAATATGGAGACGGATACACAGTTTGACAACTAACTACATTCGATTATTTATCCAAGTTAAGTAAAACATGGAATACACATGCAAAATATGAAAGCCCTATCATTTACAATTCAATAGATATACATGTACCCAATGTTAAATTTTGCATACAAACAGACAGACAGACCAAAAACTATATGCCCCCTGAATCTTCAAACTAAAAATAACTAAAGATTGATCTAAAAGGAAACTGTCAATAGCTGAAAACTATCAAATATTCTTTTTATACTTTAAGACGCTATGAAAAGTGTGTGGTTTTTCAACAAAAACCGTGTATATACAATGAACCACTCAAAACTTTCATATCAAATAAGAAATAATTATAACATTCATCAATATTTGACCATCTACTTAAAGCTTCATACTGAAGTGGCTGAAAATGGACCAATTAGCAAGGCTTAAGTAAAGCCATTACATTTATCAAGTTCAAGTTATGCTTTGACAAGTTTAAGTATGAAAATACTGACAAATATACAATTAATACATTACTGATTTGGTTATTTTATTACTGCTTATTTCAAACAAAAAACGCTATTATCATTTAGCATAAATGTATTGTGGCAGAAAAATCATTAATATTGTACTACTCTCAACACTGCAAGATGCATTTCTGTTGGGCTCTTGATGCAAATTGAATACATTCCATAAGTACTCAGTTGATAAGATTTTATCTCTACAATTTTTTTTCAGTAAATATCAAGGGGTATGGACCATTTTTTTTGCATGCTAGGATCATCAATTCAGTCAACCAGGAATTTGCAATTAAAAATAACAGGATTTTGGGTTTCATACTTGGTATTTTTTTTTTATCCATAAGAATTCAGGAATTTTTAAAGTTATTTCCCTGTGATTCCTTAGACTGCCCAGAACATTATCTGCAATATGTATATCTGCACTTTTTACGAGACTAGGCAATATATCCCTATGTTCATAGCCTTTTTATGCATAAATATTATGGACCATTACTCCCTGTCCGACTTCAAGAATTGAGCTGCTTAGTAGAAAAAGTTCAAAATAATATCAATCGAGATCCATTTCCAATTTCAGTTCATCTAAAATATTTCAGAGTCCTTTGCAAATAGCGTAACAAGAGTTGTCAGAAGACAACATAGCTCGCGGGGGATTCCAGTAACCTCAAAGCACAATAAATTCGAAAGAAAGCTTTCTTCACAAGAAAGTCACATATGAAATATAAACACCCTATCACAAAACAACTTAATTCTAGAAGCAAAATTTTAGTTTTTAAAAAATTGCCCTCAGGGCAAGGTAAAGGTCAAAATGTCTATAAATATGGTACCAATAGAAAGCTCTCATCAAAAGAACTTCACATAACAAATATGAACACCCTACCACTAAACATCTTAATTCTAGAAGCAAAGTTTAAGTTTTTAAAAAATTGCCCTCAGGGCTAGGTCAAGGACAAAATGTCTACAAATATGGTACCGCTAGAAAGCTCTCATCATAAGCAAGTCACATACCAAATATGAACACCCTACCACTAAAAGCCTGCCTTCCAGAGGCAAAGTTAAAGTTTTTTATATATTGCCCTAGGGCCAAGGTCAAGGTCAAAATGTCTACAAATATGGTGCCAAAATAAAGCTCTCATTGCAAGGAAGCTACACACTAAATATCTACATCCCAACTCTTAAGGTCTCCATTTCACAAGCAAGGTTAAAGTTTTTGCTGACGACGCTGACGGTATGACAATAGCTCTCCGGATATTCGTCCCGGCGAGCTAAAAATCATGTTTTCATTATTCTAACAAATTTTAAAACTTAAAAATTTGAGTAGTGCAATATGAACAAGAGCTGTTGCCGCATGGCAACCAAGTATACCCCCACTCATTGAACCCTGGACCAAAAATTCATGTTTACACTACATTTTGTAATTAAGTCCACATTTTGTCAAACAGGAAGTACATATCCAACAGGACTCAAAATAGGACGTTCCTTACAACTAACCATATAGAGGCTGCATACCAGTTTTGAAATCAATCCCTCTTGTAGAAGCTAAGAAAAATGCAATGAAAAATTTAATGTTTTTACTACATTTCGCAACAAAGTCCACTTTTCGTCAAACAGGAAGTATACATCCGACAGGACTCAAAATAGGACATTTGGATACTAGTGCCCAACATGTTTGATATGAGAATTTGGTACAAAGATACAAGAAGTTTGGTTGGGCCAGGAAGGCTTATTGTCATGTGAGGATTTTGGTTAAGTGAACTAAATGATATCAGACTGAGCTGGACTGGCTTAGTGATATAAGAATTTTGGTAGAGTAGAAAGACATGAAAGTTTTGGTAGAGCTGTACAGGCTTAACATCATTTTTGGTTCATTTGTGCAGGGTTGAAATGAGAATTTCGGTAAATCCGAGAAGCCTTGCTTTAATAATTTTGGTAGAGACAAACAAGACTTAATATGAGAATATAAGAGCCTAAAGCTGACCTGAAATGATAATTTTGGTAGAGCCTAAGCAGATTAAATATGAGAATTTAGGTAGAGCCTAAAGTTGACTTGATATGAGAATTTTGGTAGAGCCTGGCAGGCTTTACTTGATAATTTTGTTCAAGCCTAGCAGACTTTATATGAAAATTTTAGAACCTATCTTGCTTTACATGAGAATTTTGTTGAAGCCTGGAGCAGAATATTAGGATTTAGGTTGAGCCTTACTATACGAGAATTTGGTTAAGAGTCTAGCAGGTTTGATATAAGAATTTCAGAAGCCCTGAGAAGGGTTGATATGCGATTATGGGAGAGTTCAGCAGGTTTGATACAATACAGAAAGCTTGGTATAAGAAATTGGAATGCCACAGCAGGAATGCTTTATACATAACTGCATTGAAAATTGGCATTTGACAACATAAGCATTAAGCTTAATCACAATTACTTTACTTTTTCACTATAGGTAACGGTAAATAACCAATATCTATTTTTTTTTTAATTACAATAACCATAACTGACTGACTTTTATGTGTTTTCTTTATGCATACAAATAAAGACATGTTTTAGTTATCATTTAATGCAAACAACAGCTTATTCTTTTCTGTTTGTCACCCCCAGGGGACATGAGAACAGATAAAATATTTCAAGTGGAAACATCTCAGAATGGATTACCCTGATGCTGTAACTGGAGAGCTTTCAACTAAATCAATCAACAACTTATAAGGAAATTTACAAATAAAACAATATGGCTGCCTACTGTAGCATCAAATATCACAACGAAGTGGAAATGTAAAACCTAATTTGATGTAAGAAGTCGTAGTTTAAATTGTTCTTGATGAAACAAAAGAAAGCATCATCCACTTCATGGCTATTTCAGCTTAGTTCAATTATTTCTGCAAAGAAGCGTTATGTCCGCTGAAGATTTTTTTAAAGAATTTTTTTTAAAGAAATTTTTAAGCTTGCTAAAATTTTACAAAATCACTAGATATAGTGATTACTTTACCAGATAAAAGTAACCATGTACTCTCGTCTTGGCCCCTTTTAAAAATCAAGCTTTATTCAAATTTTTTCATCAGAAGTCAAGTTTTTAGAAGTTACAATATCTATGACATTGCATTGTCTGCACCCAAGTGTACTTATGGTCACCTCAATAATTCTACTGATTTTACAGCGGGTTACACATTTGAGTTACATCTTATCTTCCCTCTGTGGCTGGAACATAAAGGAATTTTGAAACAGAATGTGGAACAAAGATAACTAGAACAATGAGGCTGATTTGTGCATATATATAACTGAATAAACAAAATATTATATCTTTGAAGTATACGGTAACACTGCCATTTGACGTATATAAATTCAAAACAAAGAAGAATTCATCGGCTGCACTACAAAGCAGATTTATCATTAATAATATTATTGTCCTTCTTATTGCTACAAAAAGCTCTGACTGATCACAATTGCATAAGTATTTAGTTCCCTTTCTTAAATGTGGAACAACCAAGTCACTGCTTCAAAGCTAGCAGCAACTTGAACTAAAGCACATAGTGAATGAAAGGATATGAAGTAAATGCAAGGTAAAAAAAAACAAGCAAAGGAACAACGCTTTTATTGTTGTTCTTCATCTTGAAGTCACCATAAGGCCTTCAACATGAGCTTTGCTCATACCTCATAGTAAGTTCAAGACGGCCCCTAGCACTGGTTTGAGCTGAATTCTTTGCCAACTGTCCAGCAACACTACATCCATGTGTTCACTGGTCATTGGTGCAGGATCGTCAACAAACATTAATTAAACTGGCAAAGTGCTCTTACAATCACTGTCATCCTTTGCCAGACAAAAGCACTAGTGTCTTAAGCTAGTAGACGATTACAACATATAGAAAAAGGCATCGAATGTAAGAAAACTTGGCATTATATGATAGAAAGATGTGGGCACTTTAAACAGGTGGTCAGAATTACATTTCAAAATTACAGAAATAAATGTCAAAATTTAAAAGTAACAATAGTATATCCATATGAGAAATTCTCTCACGCACAAGTACACCATAACTGAAATATATAGACAGCATATATCTCTCGCACAGGGAATCTTTTTAAGGACTCCACACTGCAGGAGAGACAAAGTCCAGTCATAAATGGTGAATAAAAGTATATGGAGTAAATGCACATGAGACACATCTCTACAAATACATAGTAAAAAACAAGCAAAGGAACAATGCTTTTATTGTTGTTTTTGTTTTGGCCTGTGTCAGATAATATTACAACAAAATCAAACAAGACAACCACAAAATTTTGTCACTTCTATCTACTGTTGCTATGGTAACATGTATATACAAGACTACACTACACATCCAACCCAAGTTTTACCTGATTTTCTAGTTTCTGTACAGCTGGTATATTCATGGCAAGTTTAGATGGAATCTGTGAAGAAATATAGGTGTCCTATAGTAATGTGGATATACTGATGAGATGTTACCCTCCATAACCCCTCCCCCCTTAAAAAAGAAGAATCAACCATATATTCTCTGGAACCACCTGGAATTCACATTTAAGGATTTTACTCTCTCCTGAAACAAATGTCATTCTGATTTTTGCTCTTTTATTGTCATTTTATACAAAATTTACAGCATTTTTCACCAAAAAATGATAAAAAATACAAAAATAAAATTTGTCTAACCACCCTCAGTTGTTTTTTTTTAAAAGGTGGATCATGGATTATATTTATAATGGCCTTATCTAGAAGTTACAATTTACAGCAAATCCAAGTTAATTTGACAATACTAATTAACAAAAAAGAAATGAATTAATAGCGAAAAAAAAACCAACTTTTTCTAAAAACTGTATATTTCTCTTGGAGTGAAATCCACATGGTTCCTGATGTTAACTGCTGTTAAAGTATAACAACTGTGACCTTAGATAAATCTATATGAATAAATTAGTCAGATTACAAATAGTACTTATGCAAATTTATGCAAAATTTGTCAGTTCATTATAAACAATTAATAAAGGTTCGTACAAGCATGAATGTTTTACAAATAATTAAAAAGCTAGCTATATACTTCTACAAAACTATAGAACAAATATTTCAAACATGTTATAAACCACAGAAATATCTGTACCCCATAATTTGGGTTTAGGACTGATAGTCACAAACTGCCTAATGCTCGCAAATTTAAAATAAACAAAACAAAAAATCTAACAGAGACGAATCAGTCATCAAAAGTATATGGACAATACTGTTTTCTACAACCCACCTGTTTTTGAAGGTTCTGAGACCTGACCCTGTAGTCCCCACTTACAATATATTGAAGGCAGTACAATTTTGGTCACTTTTATAAGGGGGCAAAATGCCAACACCCCAAAAAAAGACTAATAAAAAGGAATCGCTCCACTTCTTACGTCTTTAAAAACACTTAAAGTAAGTAGTTCATTTTAAGTTGACCATGTCATTAAGACAACAGGTTACATGTGGTATCTGTTGCATCACAAAAATATATTTGATTATCATTTCCTATATTGGACAGAAGCAAAAAATATGATATACCTTATCAAATATTCAATGTTTATTAATTAAGACAGGGAATATGTAGTTAATTAATTCAAACTTGCAGTATGCACAAGTTGTGCAAATCAATTACAATAACAAACACCTGACCTCAGGTAAAATTCATTTGCATGTATTAAATAATTCTTTGTGTACTAGTCTGTTTAAGTCCCTTGAGGATAAAGAAACAATCAAAAGGAATATGGTATAAATGTGACAGAGAAATAAAAGGATTTCTCCCCTGGGGGCTTTACAATACATAATACTTGGACTAAGGTGGGGGATGTTATACTTCAGAAATAGTGGCGATAAAATCAATTATAGTATTAAAGTATTTTAATGTGATTTTTGTAAAGGCCCGTCTGTGTGTTTTGGGAGGGGGGGTGGAATACTTTAAAGGCAAGACATACTCCCAGATTTCCTGAATTGGTTCGTTTAACAACATTATTTTTATATCACATTTATTTCACCTCCTGCGCATAAAAATATTTGTGCTGCCCAAGAGATACAAATATGTCGTCTAAAAATTTATATTGTTTGATATTTATTTGAAAAGGGAAGTTTCCTTAAGATGTTGAATAAACAATTAATTAAAAGTAAGTAATTAATCAACTAAGAATAGTAATTAATTAACTAAGAACCAAAGGAACTGGATCATTAATCTATTATATAAGAGGTGAAACTACATTGTGTTTGTGAAACTACATTGTGTGTAGTTTTGTAGATATATCCAACCTTTAACATTAGTTGTCAACCTAGAGTTTAAAAGGTTGCATTTTATCTGAACTTTGTAGAAAAATAGCATAAACAAGTAAACTTACAAAAGAATACACTTTCTGATAACTGTAAATTTTCCGCTCTCTTTAATCAATTCTTATTCAAAGTATAACATTTAGTCAACACAAGGATTTATTCACTTTTATTAAAAAATATATGTAAATTTTGTTCGAAGTCGAGTTTATATAACATTGCGACAAATATTATTCTATTTATGCAAATTACTTCAGATATATACTGTAAATAATTTTCACTCAAATATTCAAGAATTTACCCTTCGATAGTGTTAAATTCTCCCACCAAAAACATGTTTACATTGCACACCCCCTCCCCCCACTTTACACCTGCATTACACCTGTTTATCAAGGTGTGACTATGACCTACATCAACATACCTGTGAGTAGGGGTGAAAACGATTGGCCTGATTTGCTTCGTTCAAAATTCGTAAAACTCTTACTTCCATTTCATTCGACTTCCATAAATGTCAAGAATTTGTTTTCCACGTTTTATGAATTTAACGGTCCATAACAAGATGGGAGATCAGTTTAAAATATCCAGTAGTTTATACAAACAAAAATTATAATCTGTGCTAGAGCTAGGTAATAATCACTGTCCTTTTCAACATTCTATCTTGGATAGTTTCCGTTTAAAAGGTGAAAAGATTCGTGGTCCGTTTCACTGTCATTTAATTCATATAAGATTTTTATCAACTTTGAGTTCGGTTCATTCTCCCCTTTTGATCCACATGATGAATCACTCTACGCATCAACTACTTTTAATCCTAAAATGTTTTTATCCCTCAAGCCAAAAGGAAAAATAGAAAAATCCTCTGACACGCTGTCTTAATAACAATCAAGTGGACAGGTCGTTTATGTTCAATCTCTTTTTCCAATCAAAATTCTTCACGGCATTTGTATTGAAATGGACAACAATAGGATAAGTCTACACGGAGAGGACTAACACCACTAATTACTATCTCACATTGGTAAAAAAATTGACCAGAGATATTCCATCAACCGTGTCTAAGTGATAACGGGGTCAAAATATCGATTCTTACAAAATCCTCAAATCAATTCATTGCTTTATTCTTGTCGTATATTTTTATTACCTTTGATTTAATGAGAACGTGCTGTTTTAATTTAATTAGCCATCAACCAATTAAATTGCTGGGCTAATGGGACTTCGATCGGGGATAAGAATTTATTTTAGCGATAATTTGTCACATTGCTTTGGCTTTTGCCAGAGATAAAGAACTATTTGCTTTTATATAAATAATATTATTTTTCTGTCGACAATAAGTTATATTAAATATTAAAATATTGATTTTTTTTAAAGCAGGTTTAGTGTAAATGAATAAATCATTTCAACGCTTGCACTTTTTTGTAGTGGAAAACAAAACTTTATTTAAATCGAGTGTAAAAAGTATTCAATACCTATTTACAATCCATTAAAATTGGCAGCTTGAACTATTTGAATATATCAATTATAAAATTAATTAAATTATTAATTAATATGAGAAAGAATCATTGATTTAATTAATTTTTCATTGAAAATGATTTCTGCAGTTTCTAAAAACAACCCTGAGTGAAACCGAGACAGATGATTTTTTAAGCCCCCACTATTTACATAGTTAAAATAATATGGTCAAAACACCATTAAAATTCAAGCATGGTTACAATAAAAAAAATCTATATGCGGCAATGAGAAATTAAAAAGGGTGAATAAAAATGGAAATACGATCTTCTGATATGCTTTGTAAACTTACAAAATAACAATACACCAACTCGAACTTAATAACGAAATTGACAATGCTATTGTGATTGATTTTATTAATATAATTAGGAGGAAAAACACAAAAAAGTTATTTGCTAATTGGAAATAAAAGAAGGATAAAATACCAATAACAAGCCATAAATACATGATCAATAATGTGTATTGCCCTCTCCTTATATCTTCTTTATAAACATCAAAGAATAATCATCTGATTGTAATGAGAAAAGACCAAATTGACCCGGATCATCTCAAGACTTTATACTATGAAGAGTTCTACAATTCTAATACTATTTCACAACTCTTTTTGATAATCTTCATTTATATCAGAGTTTTAGAATCAAATTTGTGGTTCACAGTAAAGGCCATTAGAAGTCAAAAAATCGATTCTAAATAAATTTTGAAACTCAGCTCATTTTTATTTCTGATTTTGTATCTATTATAGCGAAAAATGCTTGATTATTTTTTTTAAATGTCATAAAAAATTAAATTTTTCGTTGGGGCTAAAATATCACTGCAAGATATGTCGAGAATATAGTTTTTCATAATGGCCTAACATCAAATGCAGATATAAAAAGAGTAATGGTGCATTACATGAAACCCCACCACATTTCAAAAAATTTCAAAGTTTCAAGAGGCATTACTCCAGAACCCCTCTTAGACCTCTGAGCCCAAAATCAACCTTGGCCCGAGTTTTGTGGTAAACAACTTCCATAAGTTATCAGTCAGAGGACAAAGGGATGGACAGACACACCACTGGGGGTATCACATAATGACTCGCCACTACGTATGGGAGGCTATATATATATATAGTTTTATGGAAAATTTATCAGATTAAGGACTTGCAATTATTTCGAAAGAATTACCCTCTTTGCAAAAACATTGGCTTTTCTATCATTTTTTTTCCAAAATCTATACAAGAAATATTTGTGTGTAAGAATTTTTGTATTATCTTCCCTTTGACTCTACAATTGTATGTTTTTGATCATACATAAGAGTTATCTCCCTTAGCCCAGGTCTGCCTCTGCTAGCACAATTCATGAAGAGATTAAAAATACCATTGAAAGTTACTACAAATTATACCACAAATGATATTTAAAAGAAAATCTGAAAGTATGCTTTTTTTCACTTTTGAATTCTATACACCATCTTTGCCGACCCTTCAACACCAATCAACATCCAACAGCAGTTTGCCAGTTTCTTCTTCCTTTACCGAAAAATTATAATAACGAAAAATATTATATTAACATCGGAGCAAATAAGGAGTGTTCTGATGTGTGATACAAGATATATATGCCTTACGAGCACTTGTCGTCATTCAGCCAAATATAATCTTACCAAAGATCAAAGAGGTAAACTATTGTAAAACTATGAAATTCTACACAGTATTACTAAAATGACATTTCTGAAGGTCCAAAATGTTGAAATCTCCATGTGTACAAGTGATGAAACAAAGAAATTTTCTATAGGATGTGGCACAATATCAAGAAAATGCCCATGTTTTGTAATATCATGTTATTAACAGTACTTTAAGTAGGTTTTAATTCGGCTACCATCCCTAAAATTTCAGTTTCCAATTGTAAATTTTGGTGGACAAGCTTACACAAATTAATTATTATTATTTTCAAAAAATTCAGATGGCCACCAACAATGTAGTATTAATGGCCAACGACAATAGCAAATTTTATTAGGTTTTGGCCACCATTTAGTAAACTAAATTAGGGGCTGCTTAAAGATAACTCTGGCTTTAAAAATTTCATTACCAACACATACTTGCAAACATGTAATTTTTTAAACACCTCCACACAAATGTAAAAAAAAAATTAACATTTTATCCCTAAATTCTGAGGATGACAGATAAATTTCATCCCACGATAACGTTAAAAATATCACCTCCCCTTGAAGCCAGTAATAATTCAATGTATCATTTTTTTGTAAAAATCCAACCATAACCAGAATTTAGGGCTAGCAGTCATTTCCTTTGATCCACGGAGACTATCCATTAATTCATTGTCAAACTTCAGCCAAAGGCACAATTCTTTTGTTTTAGCCAATCATAGTTAATGAGATGGTTGCGTGAAAATAGCAGATATCTTTCAAAGCCCATGATTCATTAATTAACAGTGTCGAGAATAAAAGTGTTAATTTAATAAAGATATGCATAATCTGGATAAATTGGTTTTGGCTCCAGCACTAAAATGTGAAGCCATTTTATTGAGTTTTACACTAATTAAAATGAAAGCATTTGTTTAAACATGTCTAAATCTACACTTAATTTTCATTACATTTTTGTAATTGATTTCAATCTTCTTCACTCCAACAGGAAAATGGTTTCAATTTCATCGCTGTACTCCCAAATTATGTGGTCATTGCACGTATCCCCACTGAAGCCAATTTTATGTAGTGGTAATAGGTAGCAGCTAATCAGAGATGAATTGTACCACCCAAATGCAGCCATAGTTTAGTTGAGGCATGTCATTTAAACTTAAGTGGAATATTGAGGCACCAAATTGCAGCTATGGTGTAGCTGAGGCAACTCATTTTAGACAGAGTCGGATATTAGAGTGTAATACATCTTAAAAGTAAATGAGAAACATTATTTCAGTCACAGAGTGATTGAAGCATCTTATTTCAAGTCTAAGTAGAAGCACTGTACAAATATTCAGGCAGGGTGATGAGGCATCTTATTTCAGTCTTGAAGGAGTTAAAGCAGTGTCAGCCATATTGTAATTGAGGCATTTTATCCAAGTCTTATTGGAACTGAGGAAACAAGTTTCAAGTTTCCAAGTTTATTAGCTACAAGAGCTGTAAATGCCTATTTGGGTTTAAGTTTAGTAACTGAGGCATCTCATTTTGTTTTAGAAGATTCATTTAATTTTACTCAAATTTACGGTTACAAAAATGGAAAAATATTTTAACACTGCTTCCTTTTCCTGATTGATGGACTACATTTTCACTGGTTCCAGCATCACGATTAGAACCCTTCCAATTTAACTTCTTTTAAAATCACAAACCAATATCACATAAATCCCACTTCATGTTTACACCCCATTTAAAATCATTAGTACTAGGAGGATAGGAGACTGCTTTAAGACATATTTCCTGTTCTGAAATTTACTAAGGGAAAGGATTTTTCAAAATCAACTGCTTTCAGACATATTCCTGTTCCTTTACTTAGGGGATGGGAGATTAAAAACCACTGTTTTCAGACATTTTTTCCTGTTTAGATACCATTCTATAGATAAGACATCCAGAACTGGATTATCACTTTTATCAGTAAGCTCTTCATTACAATAAATAAATTCAGTAATATTGACAATACTTATTGTTCCTACCCACTTGTTCTTAGCCCTAAACAAAACAATCATTTTCTAGTTAATTAACATTTAATTACAATCACAGATACTCATTTCCTCACAACTGTTGTATATTACCAGTAAATGTATTTATAACTAACAGAAATAGACATCAATTACTCAGCCGGATCTTCATTGTAATACCTGTCAATATTAGACCCTTCACCTCTCTAATATGGAAAACCAGTCTGAGGAATTGATACACTGACTTCTCCAGCCAATATTGTAGCCATCATACCTAACCCTACTCTATTTTGATGTTTCTTTATTTGTCCTTCATACATGTATCTATACTTTAGGGGTCTCAATAGGTGGTCCCTATCCCAAACCCCGTCAATTTTTCTGCACTTACTTATTTCCAGAAAGGTAAAATATTTTACAGAAAGGTAAAATATTTTACAAAGACTCTGAAAGAAGCCACCTTTTCCAGTTTCACTGGCTCTTTTTTCAGTAGTTCCAGCTTACGCTGGACATCCTTTCCCGTGGTCAGGTGCCCTTTTTTTCGACGATCCATTTTCCCACTTACTGAAAAGGTCAATCCCGCTTCCAACTTACACCCCTTTGAGACCCACACTTTTGTACACCTTTTTTTTACAAACAGGTTCCCATAATTTCTGCAGCACAGAAAAAAAATATGAAGTCATTTTTGAAAGTTGTTCCACGACTCAAAAGGTCAAAGGGTAATTCAGAGACATAATGCCGAGTGTGAATCAATATATTAAGACTGAAATATATAACCAATAAAAACGTTTAACTTGATGAAAAATTCCAAAAAATTGTAGCAACTTCAAAATAAAGTATGAAAAAAAGCATCTTAAAGACAACCTCTTAGCAAATGCTAAAGTCATGTTTGTTTCTCAAAATCGATTGAAAGTCTACATCTGCATATCCCATGGTATCCCATAGGAATTGACTGTCAGGGCCAAGGTTCTCTCCATAATATGTAATCACTGAAAAAACACTAAAGATTACATGACAACACAAGAAATACTATAACTATAGCTATCTACTACCATTAAGTTGTTTTTACTTATATGGTTAACAAAGATGGATTTCATTCCCCGAGAGAAATTGACACAGGACAGATGTAGTGTGAGTTTCGCCATCTCAGACAATAGACTATCAATAACGGCTAACTGGTCATTTACTGGCCCTAAACTTCTAATTATAGTCCTGTAGACAAACTACCCATAGCATGAAGACTGATTTTATTTTCTAATAGGCCAAAGGCATAACATTTTCTGTTTCTTTATCTTATGTGAAACCACAGCTGCAAATTTACCATAGTTGAACAATTAGTATTTACTATTTAGCTCTTTCAAAGTTCTGTTTCTTCTTAAAAATTGTCAATACTGAGTCAATTATTTTTAATAAATTTAATTTCAATTAATTCATTATGACATATTTTAATCAAATATCTTTTTATCTTTTGATATTTTTACTCAATTATTATGTGTCAAACCATTTAAAAGACAAGCCATGCTAAAAGATTAGGCCACAGAAACATTTTTCTGAACTTCTGTCTACTCAAATCATCACTCTCTTAAATGCATCTAGTATATCAAGTTGACAGTTTAAAAATAAAAGATAATGTGTCCATGGGACAGGAATCGTCCCACCATACCGATATATCGGCAAACACTTGAAAAGGGGTGACACCCTACAACTCATCATACCAAAGCTTCAAACCAAATCATTCCTGCATACACAAGCTGAGAAATCTTTGACAAAAATTCGGACGTATGTACGTACAGACGGACAAGGGTAAAATTTAATGCCCCCGTCGCCTAACAGCAGGGACATAAAACTTTCTGTATTTGTGCAACTTAGTACATGATCTGATTATTCTAATTAAAAATGTAAAAATTATTACAGCATTTCCATTATTGAGAAAAAAGCAGCAAATTCGCAAATTGTATTTTGTTCAAGTTCATGAAATGACAATTTCTTAATCAAATACATCCTGTAAGGATTTTAATTAAGCAAACTGCAGATAGCAATAGTAAGATGCATATTAAGAGTATTGCTGGATTTTTCCATTTCCACAAAATCTACGAAAAAATTTATCAAGTTACAGATGTCACTCAATGGCTTCAACTTCATTTCTTCAACATATCAACATATTATTTCCATCTTTGTCATTTAATCAACAATATTTCTGGTCCGAAAGTTTTTGTATTAAAATAAGCACAATCCCATACTACTATGTCACCGTCTGCGTCTATTGATTTTAACTTTTTTGGAAGTTAATATCGGTAATGTATATTCACATAAATCATGTTTTGTTTTTTCTCTGCATGCAAAATGGCAGTACTAGATAAAACCAATAGGAATCATATTCAAATTACCATACCGTAACAATCGCAATTTCCATAATAATTAATTTATTCAATCAAAAGAGCAATTTCAGCAATTTTTATAGATTTTCGTTCAAAACTTCATTTTGTCTTACCTGTTGTTGCAAATCAGATATATTAGTCCAAACGAACTGCATCATTCA
Source organism: Modiolus philippinarum (assembly GCA_002080025.1). Lineage (NCBI taxonomy): Eukaryota > Metazoa > Mollusca > Bivalvia > Mytilida > Modiolidae > Modiolus > Modiolus philippinarum. Next base: position 109,017 of record MJUU01004896.1, on the reverse strand, counting down.
AGTCTCAAAAATGTTCGGAGAAAAAGGTCCTGCCGTAAAACTTGAGGATGTAAAACTGGGTTTAAAAGTAAAAGGATCTAAATGACAACGTAATAAACAAACTAATGCCATCCGTATAATAGATTTGGTCAGACCAGGATTTCTGGTAGAAGATTTTACATTTCCTCTGTTAACGATACTTAAGTCCGTAATTATCTTATGACTTGTCCATATGGTTTCCTTTCTATTTTACTTAAGCCTTCTAATCTGATGTCCGCTATTAAAATAATCTATTGCCAATGCATTTTCAATTATATTCCCTCTATACATACTAATTATTGAAATATCAAACTCAGATACTATCTGCATTTATTATGGACTAATTGTATATTGTACTCTGCGTCAATTCAACCTCATAAGGCAGATTTTTTTTTTAATTGCTGATTTTTTATCTTTGATTTCTAATACAGCATGATAGATCATATTAACATCAATATCTACATTATTATTCATGTTATATAGATTTGGTTTGAGTATCTTCGGAAATAGTCACAGGTCAGCTGATGGCTATAGAGCCTGAATATATTCAGTCCAAACATCACTAGAATCATAGTGCTCATAACTTCAGAGAGGATGCAATCATCCCGATCTAATTATGTCTCAAAAATTATACAATTCTGATTGCTTTTACAGTCAATGTCAAGATATCAAGATAGGGAACCCAGATTTCTAACAAATCGAAAACCCACTAAAGCTAACCATGAAAACCCTATATTAAAGATAAAGACTAATGTATGAAGATTATGGGATTCTGCATTTATGTTTTATGCCAAAAACCATTTTAATACTTCACATGGATGAAACAGCCCATTTAAATCACCAGATTCTCGAGAGTTTCCCGAAGAAATAAGTCTATGTTGAAGAAGTTAGACCTAAAACTTGCACCCTCAATCATTCTTCCCATTAAATTTAGGAATCCATCATGGTATCCCAAAGTTTGGAGGAATGGATGCATCAAAGTCCAAAGTTCAACATCTTCAACCCGAAGAAACATAAGCCTACAATTCAAGAACTTGCATCCAAGTTCCTTACATAAATGATCCTGCTTTATCCTTAAATCTTTAATGTACCCTTGTAATTATATCTATAAACCAATTGCAAAAAAGTTGTTTTATATAGTGCATGTGAGTGAAAAATGTTCTCCGTCCCCATTTTATTATTGGCAAAAACTGAGTATGCAGAGCTAACACATCATCCAAGTTGCATTTATCTTTACAATTGTTTTGCTATTTTTTCAGCTCATTTATATATGATTGCATACAAAAATAAAAGAAAATGTGTCCAAGGGACACGGATGCCCCCGGCATACAGATGTATCGGCAAACAGGAAGTAGATGAGCGACAGACTTGAAAAGGGGAAACACGGTACAACTCATCATACCAAAGCTTCAGACCAAATATCAAATCATGCCTGCATACACAAGCTGAGAAATCTTTGACGAAAATTACGGACAACGGTAAAACTTAATGCCCCCGTCGCCTAATGGTGGGGGCATAAAAATCAACAAATATGGTGGCGTTTTATGGTCTTTTTGCACTAAATTTCATTTCAAAGGCTCATGAAAAGAATTATACCAGCAGTTCATTTAATAGAATTTGTCCAAAAAATAGATATAAAGCAATGTCAAATGATGATCTTTTCACCGAGTTGTCAATCAACAGGTTCATTAAACCATGCCTAGAGTTTTCTTATATGAAAGGAATCTCTTCTTTTTTTCACAAAACCCAACCACAAGTAATTCACCAAGTAAAACATCATTAGGAATATTTTGTTCAGAGAGGCATGGAAATTTTCTTTTATAAATTCATACTTTATAATATACCAAGATCAATAAGATTGCTTATAAATATGAAATTTAAATACCAACTGAATTTTTTTTTTATATTTTTGATTATAAATTGATCATATATCATTTTTTCGACAGATTTTATTCTTCACCCTGACAAACTCCACAATAAACATTCAAAATTTCTCCTATTAGTTTATGCAGTGTTAAACTAAATATTCAAACTTTACAAATTTTCAATCAATGTACCACTCGGGGAAAGTTTAAGCCATAAGCAAATTTCATTAAAATGATTGAACAATCTCAATTCGATTTCCAAATATGTCCTGTCGAAAAAAATAAATATAAAATTCTAATCTTTGGTGTCCAGCTAAATCCGTTCCATGTTTAAGTTATCAGTGAAATAAAAGTGAGTAAATATTGACGTTAATACTCAACTATCGTATATGACCACGGTCTATTGTTGTAAGGGGATATATAAACATTTACCTATGTCCTTTCGTTGTAAATAATACCCTACACAAGATAGGAGATGAAAGCATCTTAAGAATTTATGTGTAGATTAATTTATAACTGTTTAATCAATGAATTTAATAATGGCCTAGCCCTCGACAAAGTCATAATGGATATTGTCTGGACCTGATAAAATATACACTATTTTAATTAATGTTTTATCATATTATTTATAACATGTTAAAATTATCTTTATTTTGCAATAATATGTTGTTGTATTGAGAAATTTTGAGCATCAAAACAAAATGAATAATAATAAACTACAAAGACTGCATGGTTTGTTCTCTATCAGCTTTTACACGTTTTTCGGTTAATGGACTTCCAATCTGCACTGATGAGACCTGGGTTGTCATATGCAGAAACTAAATTAACAGTAACTTGAGTATTTTGTTATTTGACGTTTGTCTACAGATACTTGATATGAAAAAGAAAGGCAATGGGGTAAATGTCAAGGAGACAACATCCCATATCCAGGTTAAAACGACAAAAAACAAAACATCTAGGGGTCACCATATGGTCTTCAACACAGTGAGGAACCTCACACCATATAGTAAGCCCTGAATGGCCCCGAAAAGGTAAAAAGTGAATAAATCAATGGAAACAAACCACATCCAATAACCCAAATATCAAGAAACTAAAATTTTATAAGAAGACAAGGACAAGCCAATGACCAATTAATTCCCGACTTGGGACAGGTGCAAAAATTGCGGTGGGGTTAAACTCGTTTTCTTGGATCCAATTTGAATTCACTTGTCCTGCAGCAATTTAACTTGCCTAACATTAATTTTTTTTTCAAACTTTGCAACCCAACAGTACTACCAATTTATCAATTTGATTTCCCTCCTAAATTTACTAGCCTTAGCCTAGTGCTAACTATGGAAACTAAGTTTTTTGTTGCAAACTAGCAATATTTATATGATTTTCAACTGTTTTAACAGCCCAGATAGAAAGAAAAGTTTTTAATTTTTTAGTGAAATCACCGATTTTTTCCAAAAATGTAAAAAAAAAAAATTGTGACAATTGAGCACTGCAATTGTGGAAGATCAATTAAGTTTTATATAGCCTCGAGGTCAACACATTTGCATGTATGCCTTAAAAGTCATGCGTATGCATGCCTAACAAGTCAGCAAATGTATGCATGCCTCATAATTGAACACAGGTGTATATATGCCTCATAAGTCAACACATGGCTAATGTACACATGCCTAACAAGTCAGCATTTATATGCATTCCTCATAATTGAACACATGTGTATGCATGCCTCACAAGTCAACACATGTGAATGTATGCATGCCTCACAATTCAACACATGTGTATGCATACCTTGCAAGTCAACACATGTTTATATATATATATGCCTTAGAAATCATCAAATTTGTATGCATGCATCAGTATTTATGCATGCAGTATAAGTAAACACATGTGTATGTATGCCTGTCTTTTAAGTCAACACATGTGGTTACATGCCTTATAAAAGTCAACACATGTGTATGCATGCCTTTCAAGTCAACCTATGTATATATATTTCTTACAAGTCAACAAATAAGTATGCATGCTTGTAAGTCAACACATGTGTATGCATGCTTGTAAGTCAACACATGTGTATGTGTACCTGTTAGTCAACACATGTGTATGCATACCTGTTAGTCAACACATGTGTATGCATGCATTGTAGGTCAACACATTTTTTATACGCCTTGAAAGTCAAAATATGCATATGTATGCCCCATAAGTCTCACATGTGTATGCATGCCTAATAAGTCATCACATGTGTATATATGTCTTTTAAATCAACACATGTGTATCAATGCATTATATAAGTAAACACGTGTATGCATGCCTTGCAAGGCAAAACATGTCCTGGTAATCAACACATGTGTATGCACACCTCACGCCTTGCAAGGCAATACATATTATCAACACATGTGTATGTATGTCTTATAAGTCAACACATGTGTATGCATACCTTATAAGTCAACACATGTGTATATATACCTAAGAAATGCATAGCTCATATTAGCAAAAATCAGTATATGCATTCCTTATAAGTCAACACATATGTTTGTATATCACATGTTTAAGCATGTTATACAAGATGATCTTTAATAATTAATGCTAAGAAATTTAAATTTCTTTTAAACTTGGAGATCAAAATAATAACCAAAGGAAAAGGTTGCAAAAATATAGGTTTATTACTACCAGATTTTCCTAACAAGTACCTTCAATTTTTTAACTATTATTTTATTATTCTCCAGTTGTTCCAGTAGAGAATCTTCTGTATTTTATTATGAGATAATAGAACTCTGGAAAAAAACAATATCTAAGCATTGTGAAATCACTGTTGTAAAGAGTCCCTCAAGGGAGATAATTCTATGTCATACCACAGACAGAAGCTTATAAAATTTATTCATTACATATGCTTCAACTCACAAGGCATAAATGTGATTTTACAAATCAAAGAACAGTACAACCTTCTTGGGAATACTTCATTGTCTGACGGTAGCCATTATTTTATAACACACAGACAAGATATCCACACAGCATGTTATTTGCTTCAATTAATGAACTGAAGAAAGAACTTAGTATATTCCATATTCTTTCCAGAAAAATGAAGCATGACCTCTCTGTACTTGAAATCTAACATTCTAACGAGTGGTCAAAACATGGGATACCCAGGGAAGACAAAAAATTCTCAATTTTTCATTCTAGTTATTGACCTGGAGGACTATATGCCATACAGAAGCCTGATTTGTTGCGGTCTTTGTAAAGAGTAAACATATCTCTATACACTGGCCCACTATTTTGTTGTAGATAAGGGTCTAGCATGGGATGTCACCCCACCAAAAATCTCCAAACTTGATGGTTTTCAGCTTCCAGTGGCTACAGTACTGGAAGTACAATTTAGACAGCAGTGATCCTGTAATGCTTGGATGAGAGAACATTATATTAAATGCTAAATTTTCACCTCCAAAATGTGAAGCAAATTCAACAGAAATACAGTAAAACATCGATATGATGCAGTCAATTGATTCACCAATTAAAATCATTATAAGGATATCAGCTGATTCGCCGATTTCTGTCATCTTAAAACGGCTTGGCAATAAGCTGAGGGGACATAATACTGAAAGTATAGACTAATCTGGAAACTGTGCATTTAGCAAGGTGGTAAATGAGAGAGGGTATAACAAGGTTTTATTGTATTGTATATCAATATGAAGTGGGCACACTCGTTATATCACCACCCTTGGAACCAAGGAAAATTTTGGCGATTAGTAAGGGTGGTGATATATTGGGGAAATAAATCACAAAGAAACTATGTAACTTTTTGAAAAATGGACTTTGAAAATGGTTGGTAATATGTGTCTGGTACAGCAATTAAAGGGGGGCAGTATGACAAGGGAGCACTTTATATAGCCAAAAAGATACATGGACAAAAACACAGTGACAGTTGACTGATATTCAATAAAAAATTTATATTCATCTATTCATCTGTTGTTATTTGGTTAAACATGGCAAAAAAAATCATCCTTTCAGATTTCAATTCCATTAAAGAATGCAAATTTACTATTACAAAGATACTTAAAGTAATTAAATCCTAAAAATAGATTAATTTTCCAATCTGTATTACAAATTCAATCTAAATGAATTCAATTTTCAAAATTGTTTATTAAGCTTCAGTTTACAATCTTTCCAAAACCAGTAGGACACATTAGAATCTAACAGCAAACTCAGAACAGGTGACTTACAGAACCTAAATTTTCATCGATTTCTCTCTGTGACAAATCATTATACATATACCGAGATCAACATAAATCCATACTGTTCTGCCAGAAACATCACAAAGTCAAGTTAAAATTATCCAATTGTCTTAAAATGCTCCCTATAGGACACTAAATTGGCAACTAAACCCATAAATCCTTACTTTGTATTTTAAATTGGAAAAGTTCATTATTATCCAACTTGTAGAAAAATCAATTTCAAAAAATTGCTTTGTTACTACAAGAATATAAAACATTTTACTAGTATGTTTCAGGCATTGACCATAATGTAAAAAGTATGAATACTGTATGGAAATTAACCACAAGCATAACAAGATTTTCATCCAAATAAACATTACGTCATCCGTAATTTCTGAAGTTTGAAATCTGCATTTAGTTTCCTGTATCTGCCCACTTTAACACCATTTTAAACTAAAGTGGAACTTCAATGGCTCCAACTTCAAAAGACCTGGCAAGAAAGTTCAAGTTAGAAGAATGTTCAAGCTAACTGAGGCCTAATCATGTTTCTTATTGAACAAAGGCACCAGAAAAACAGTTCACGATATCTAAGGTGTTCTGGCTATTGCGGTTAAAGCCATCAAAATTTAACTGTATTACAAACCTTCACTCTGTACAGATAGAGGCCTTTTTGTCTAGGTCAATAATAATAATAATAATAATAATAATAATAATATTCTTTATTTCAAGAGGGTTACACAGTTAGTAATACAACTAATCTTCCCTGAGGCCCTCACAAGATAAAATAAAAACAAATTAACAATAAAATGCATTTTACAATATACAATATAACAATTATAATTGTTCAGACTGAGAACTCACCAAATAGTCTTTTATTTTGCACTTAAAAGAATGAATATTAGGTGCATCACGAATAGATTTTGGCAGATCATTCCACAAGGATGGTCCTGAATACATGAATGATTTTTTAAATAATTCTAAATTAGGTTTTGGAAGAGAAAGATTTCCGTGTATAACACTTCGAAGAGAATATGGATTATTTTCTGAGACATATTTGAATTTATCAACAAGATAAGTTGGTGCATCATTTTTGATACATTTGTATGCAAGTATGCATTTATGATACTTTATTCTTTGGTCAACAGTCAGCCACCCAAGCTGATTAAACAGGGGTTTTGAAGGGGCAAAGGGGTCTGTGTCCAGTATTACTCTAGCAGTTCTTTTCTGCAATTTCAAAATTCTATTTAATTCCTCGTTATTACAGCCACTCCAAGTTATGCAACAGTAATCTATCAGGGGAAGAATATATCCATTGTAGAAAAGTTTTCTTGCATCAAGATTAAATATTTTTTAATTTTTAAAAGAAGATAAAGTCTGGATGAAATTTTAGCACACAATGTGTCAATTTGATGGGAATAGGTCAAAGAAGGGTCAATTTTGATACCCAAAATTTTTTCACACGTAGAAATCTGTACGGTTTCATTATCAATAGTAAGAACACTTTCATTGTAATAAGGCATAACTTTCTGATTTGTTCCAATGACCATGTATTTAGTTTTACTTGTGTTAATGAACATATTATTGTCACTACACCATTCTTCAACACAATGCAGATCCTCTTGTACCAAAGATTGTAAGGTATTAAAGCATTTTCCTGATAGGTGCAAAGTTGAGTCATCAGCATACAAATCAAAATTGCAATTTTTTGTATATAAAGGAAGGTCATTAATATATAAAATAAACAATAGAGGGCCTAGTATGGAGCCTTGAGGGACACCAAATTTGACAGACATTTTGTTAGAACATGAATTGCCTATATGTACTTGTTGAGTTCTGTCCTGGAGATAAGACGTGAAAAATAAAGCAGTCACATCACTGAAACCATATATAATCAATTTTTTACATAATATATCATGATCAACTGTATCAAAAGCCTTTTTAAAATCTATTAGTACAGACAAATTGATATTACCATTATTCATTTCCTGTAACCATTTATCTACAATATTAATAAGTGCAGTCTGACAAGAATGATTTTGCCTAAAACCGGATTGTGACGTGTGTAAGATATCTCCAATTCAGCAGGATGACCTGTTTTTTTTCTTGCCAAATTTCTGTTTCTACCACTCTCCATTTCAAGAGTGGTGTTTTTGAACATAGAGTTGGAACTTAGATTGCTCAAACTGCAAGAGTTCAAATGCCATGAATGTCTTAACTTTTTGTTGTCACTTTGAACAAGTTTTTCTACCTCAATAGCTTGAACTGTTTTATTTGAACCCTTTGGTGTTTGAGCTACTGCAGTTCTAATATAGTTAAATGACTGATCATGTCTTGTTATTATAACACTTTACACTATTTTTGCACCATATACACCACTCAAAAGGAAGTCTTTCTCTACCCATTATGCAGCAAAGTCCTGTTTCAACTCGGTCTTTTCTTGTTTTTATGTCCAGTATTGCTATTCAATAAACATGATAAAAGCGAAAAAAAAAAACATTTCAAATAAAACACATTCATATTCAAGAAAGATTGCAAAAATTGAATCAAAATGACTATTCAAATGTCTGACTAGTTTTCACAAAATACTGTGAAATTGCAAACTGGTACTTCACTATATGACTGGTGCTTTAGGGTCAGTTCATAACAATGTAAACTATACAGTTATACTGGGCAGAACTTAACACAATCAAAAGAAATGCACTGACTCTATGTTTTGATCTGATGAAAGTAATTAATTAAAATACAACAACCTTCATAATTAAGACATCATCTGTAATTGATAAAAGATACTGTTTCTGGTATGAATAGTATAGAGTCTGTTAAATACCAAGGAGCTTCAAATTGTCAGAATGGTTTCCATTATTAAAAAATTTATAGGTTTTTTTCATTCAAAATATTGATAAAAAAAATTAATGCAAATGGTTCCTAAGGGGGTCATGTTGGGGGTTCTTTTTCAAAAAACCTTTAATTTTTCTCAACTTTTCCATTTCATGAACGGGAAAATAATATACAAACTCTCTAAAATGGGTTGTTTTGTCCCAAAATTCTGAAGAAAATTAGTTTCCTGTGCAACAATTCACACCCATTTCCATTTTCAAGTGCTCATTTTTTGTACAATTCTCCATCATGCATACTTTGAAAAGACTCAATCAAGACTGTGTCCCCAAATGCAAGTTCTAAAGTACTGCAATTATTTTTTTTTATAATGAACAACTGTATCTTGAACATTTTCATGCAATCCAACAGCAGTCATTGTAGTAAAGAGACTGATCAGTTCAAACCCAAACAAAACAGAATGAGAGTCATTTCATCTCATTGTACGCTTCATCACATATTACAGTAAATTATACATGAAAAATGTCAAAACAATAAATAAAATAAGAAACGGAGCAAACACAACATATCTGGCAAAACTTCCTTTCAGGGACACCATTATTCCTGGTTGTGCTCCAAATATGAAAACAAGTGCTGCATGTCTATTGATGTCGAGTATATATGTGTACATGTGATAGAGACTAACCTGTTGATCTTCCTTGCCAACAATCTACAATAGAAAATGCAACTGTTTAATTCTTAATATCATATTCAGAGATTGCTGCATACAAAATACTCAATTCCTACAGTAGGATCTAAAACAATCAAACTATAAGAATCCAATTCAGGTAGTCCATGAATCTTACAATCTACAGCTAAAATGAAGCATTAATCTTTTAATATCAAAGACTGCTACAACCTAAGAAACAAAACTCTAGGTGGCTATCAACTCTCCATATAAAATTCAACAGCTCTGAAAATGGCTTTACACCTACATATGAACATACAGTCATCATTGACAGTACAACCTCATTTAGGGTGTTTTGACCCCGGGTTTTGACGGTATAGCTGTCATAATTACCACCACAGAATAATTTACTCAATATAATTCAGTGATTTTAATGAGGGATCAGCTTGAATTCACTTTGAACTGTGCTTAATTTTGTTTTTTGTTACGACTTTGTTGTGATTTTAACTTTGACTTTGTTGGACTACAACCTTATGGGCACTTCAACCAACTAGTGGACACTATCAACTCTGGGCATTATCAACCTTGTAGGCGCTGATGAGATATAAACAGTTGCATTTAATTGTCTAAAAATAAATACAGTATAATCATTTATTTTCGTGGGGATAAAATTTTGTGGATTTAATTTTTAAACCTATTTCTTGTGGACAAATTTTCATGGAATTTCCATGATATATATTAAATACTATTGCTGGAATCAAATTCATGGGGATCTAATTTCATTGATATTTCTTACCCAAGAAATAAACGAAATTTAATCCCCAATGAATATTTCTGCTTTTACAGTATACCAAAATTGGCAGGCGTAAAAATGGCATCACACTCTATACTGGAAGCAATTTAAATAACAACAGTTTCTATTCCTTTACTTTGCCTTTCTTTGCTTTGCTTTTTTCATTTTTAATTTTTATCCCCTTATTAATACTCAATCAAGAAGCTGTAAAGATTGCTAATTTTGCACTTAGCCCACTATTACACCCCAAATCAATCTACCGGTACAATCATATTATATTCATATTTTAGCACCTCCTCCTCATCATTAATTGCTCATTTTTAGCATGTATAAATCTGATAATTTTTCATGTATTGTGTAAGAAAATGAAGAGTGCAGCAAACCCATAGCCACTTTATTTGTTGACACAGAAACTATTGACAACAGAACTATTTGATTGTCTGCAAAAATGCTGCAGATGTTAAAAAATCTTGAATCTTGAATACAAAACCTGTAATCTTCCAAACCTTAATGTTACCACGGCAAAGGACAAAACATACAGAACATCTTTATTAACCAATTAAAGGGCGAGCAAGTATATATACCCTGATATATACGTTATTGTACAAAGGATACAAAATATGATGCTTCAATTGTGTTTAAACAAAAGGAAACATGTCGTCTTAGATTTTCATAATGGCTCAAGTGTATAAAATACTTTGTGGACAAACATCCATTAAGAAGCAGATGATAAAGATTTTTTTTTTCTTGTCTCCATTTATAGAAGTCATAATGCAGGTTTTGTTGTCAATATATGAAAACATAAGCAAGAAGATTTCCGAGATACCAGACGTAACTTTTTCATTGTCAGTCTGCAGGGTAATAATATCTACTGTTACCTTCCATAGAAAATTATTGACTGGAACAGAAGACTGATACATTTGTAACTGTCAACAGGTTATTTATAGTCAGTCTTTTATCCTAAAGTTATTAATATTTTGGAATCATGTTTCTCTTTGTAATAGATATTGAGCCAGAACAACTAATGTGCCGACATCTTCAGTTACATAAAATGCAGGTATAAGATAGAAACTTATTATGTAAACGAGTCATATTAATAGTAAATCAGTGGTCATCAAAACGAATAAATATTATATATTTTTTATATTGAAATGTTGGCTTGTCTGTTTGCCTTTTATATCGACAGAATTGTAGCTCTATAAATGTTCCCGTTGGCATCTTCAGGACTGCGGGCCAAAAAATATTAACGAGAGCCAAAGAACTACCATTCTGCTGCTATGTCAGTCAAAATTCATGGGTCAAAGTTTTCTACCGGGGTCTGAAATTTGATGATGAATACAGTTCTCCATGAGGTCTTGCCTGTTAATACTTCCTGTTCACCTAAACACACCGTGCCAAATTACTGAAATATGGACAGTTAGGGCATCCATTGGGGTCTAGCATAAAAAAGAACCTTAAATGGGTGGCAATTATCTTTTCCCTTTAATGAGAGATATTGAGTCCTCTATGCCCCTTAAAGGACATTTCCTATAAAAGGCTTATATCACTCTATAATTGTGACCATGGTTACCATTGCATTAAGTCAAGATAAACATTTGGTAAGGTTTTGGACAAAGTTAAGTAAAATTTTGTACATTTTGCATCAGTGGTTTGAAAAGTCGGACTAAACACAACCAGCAGTCCAAGATGAATGAAGACCTTTTTGTATAAGCTCAACCCATAATGAAACTAGTCAAATTTATTAACTTTACAACATTTTCACTATGAAAGACATGATTAAATTTGAATCTCTGTTTAAATAATCAAATGAAATGTGTTTTAACTTGAAATGATGTGCCAGTGGATTTCAATCTGTCTGTGGCATTTTAAATTTACTTATAAAATGGATCGAAGTACTTTTCCTAATAATGTCAATTGCACTCCAATTTCAATCAACAATTATAAAAGCTAATCCGATTGACACTTTATTTACCATTATTTCAACAAAACCATTATGTGTTTGAAAGAATGTGCCTCGCCTTGATATTTTCCTTTTTTATAAATTTCCGTTACGATTCGATAATAGTTGTGGGGAACCTGATTGCACACTCCGTTTTTACAAGCTATTCTGTCATTTTCATACTTATATACCGGTACTAAACATATAACAATTTTTTGTTTCATTCAACATAGTATATTATGGAGCCAAATGGTTAAGGTGACAAACTCAATATTATCTTTGAAACAGTGAAATACATAGTGTCACAATAGACAAATTGACAACAAGAGCTGTCGCCAAATGGCAGCCAAATATACCCCCCACTCATTGAACCCTGGATCAATATGGTAAGTGCAAATTTAAGTTGGTGTGGACACAATACAGGTGTGGACACAGTTCAAATGTGGACACAATACAAGTATGGACACAATGATATAATCTTTTCACAAGGGTTCCAATGAAAATACTCGGTCTAAATCAGACAAATATGAAATTCACCTTTTTTAAGCCTATTTGACATTTTACACAAAAATCATAGGCATTATAGAAATTTCACTTCAACACTTTGAAAACAACTTTTCAAGAGGATTACAATGAAAAAAGTGTGTCTCTCCAACAGTTTGGCTTCACAATATCTATGCTTAAAATCTTTTCTTGGAAAAAAGATAATTGCAGGAGAAATCAACGAAAGTAAAGTCGAATTATCTCCCCTTCCTGATTTCAAACAATAATCATATTCCTTAATGCACATCTACATATAGTGTTCTTCCTTTGTGTAAAGTTTCTTAAAATTCATTCAAGTGGTTTAAGAGGAGTTGCCCTTACGAGGTAACCCATACATTGGGAATCAACAAAAAGTCCAAGTCGAATTTATCTCCCCTTCCTGGTTTTGGACAATAATTATATACCTTCATGCACGTCTCCATATAGTGTCACTCCTTTGTGTAAAGTTTCATCAAAATCCTTCCAGTGGTTTAAGAGGAGTTGCGCTTACGAGGTAACCCATACATAGGGAATCAACGAAAATTCAAAGTCGAATTATCTCCCCTTCCTGGTTTTGGACAATAATTATATTCCTTCATGCACATGTCCATATAGTGTCCTTACCTTGTGTAAAGTTTGATCAAAATCCTTCATGTGGTTTAAGAGGAGTTGTGCTTACGAGAAGTGTGGACAGAAGGACAGACGGACAGACAGACAGACAGTGATTACCATATACCACCCCAACTTTGTTTGCAGGGGGTATAAATAGGTGAGCAGAATCAGCTTTTTATGCATCATATCAAAAATTTAGAAAACTTGTGCGCAGCCACGTTTTTTTTTTTATTTATCTTTACCTCACAATAAGATTCAGTTGCAATTTTAAAGTTCAAATTTCATGTTTTATTTTTGATCAACTGTTTATGACATCCACCTTCACACATAAAAATACCGACTTATTCTTATCCATATTGTATTCCTTACAACATAAACTACACATAAATCTTACTTTAATTCCACATTATGATTCAGATTCTTAAAACTATCCTGCTGATATCAAAATACAAAACGTTTTTCTTCGGTTTTATCTAGAAAACCCATAACACAAGAGTAATATAATTCAAGCATGTCAACAGGGCCTCCATTCAAATTCCTCACGATTGGATTTTTACATTTTATCTACCATAATAAACCTTTTGTTACAGTCTAAAATCGACCTTCTTATTAATGATAAAATTTGCAACATATTTTCTGCCCATTTCGATAAGTCTCTCCCTTGTCTGATAAATACCAGGGTTATGCAAGCTATTTAATGTCCGATATAAATTTGTTACATAAAAGTGAAGTTTTGTTGGTTTATTGATTGCTAGGTCTTAAAAGTGCTAAAAACCAACCAAAAATGTTTTAACGGAACAATAAACCAAAAATAATACAAAACTTCTTTTAACAATTGTAAAAAATGCAAGTAGATACAAGTCATCTTGTCTCCGGAAAAAGTAAAAAAAATTGTCTTTGCACAGACAGAAAAAAGAACCTCCTGCACTTAAGTTCTTTGAAAAGTAAGACACAAGAGGTGTTAAACAATCAAGATACTAAAAGATGTCGTGCCCCAGTGCAAAGTATTTCTGTAAGACACATATGATGCCCCCACTAAACAGGTTTCTTAATGTATTGATGCACAAACGAATGGAACAACAGACAATAAGACAAACAAAGGTAAAACAATATGCCCCCTGCAATCCCCCAAATTTTTGTCACTGGGGCATAAAATCTGAAAATTAAATAGCAAGACACCGATAAGAATATCAGGCCCTGACAAAAAACCTTAAAATTGAATAGTAAAACACTGTAGAAAAAAAAGTGAAACTTCGAGATTCATTCGTTGACTGAAAACTTGAAACTTGAATTGCAAAATGCTGAAAAGAAGCAGTGACTTGAATAGCGAGATGCTGGGTAGTGACTAAAACTTGCTGACAAGAAACTGAAATATGAATAATGATACTGATAAGAAGCCGAAACTTGAATAATGATACACTGTAAGAAACTGAAAGTTGAATAGTATGGAACTGAAAAGAAACTGAAACTTGAATAGCGAGACATTTTAAATTAACTGCAGCTTGAATAGAAATTCACTGATATGAAACTCAAAAACTTCAAAGTATGAAACTGAAAAGGAGCTGAAGTTGAAAAACAACACACAGATGAGGAACTGAAATTTGAACAAGTCATTAATATGAAAATGACACTTGAATAGTATGATACTGAAAAGAAGATGAAACTTGTCTCAAAAGATAGTAAACAAAAGCTGTCGCCGAATGGCAGCCAAATATACCCCCCGCTCATTGAACCCTGAATCAATATGGTAAGTGCAAATTTAAGTTGGTGAGGACACAATACAGGTGTGGACACAGTACAAGTGTGGACACAATACAAGTATGGAAACAATGATATAATCTTCAAGTAAGAACTTTTCATAAGGGTTCCAATGAAAATACTATGTCAAAATCAGACAAATATAAAATTCACTCTTTTTTTAGCCTATTTGACATTTTGCACAAAAAATCATGAGCATTAGAGAAATGACATTACAGCACTTTGAAAACAACTTTTCAAGAGGATTACAATGAAAAAGTGTGTCTCTCCATTCCTATGCACATCTCCATATAGTGTTCTTCCTTTGTCTGTGCAGTTTATTTCATCAAAATCCTTCAAGTGGTTTAAGAGGAGTTGTGCTTATGAGGTAACCCATACATAGGGAATCAAAGAAAAGTCAAAGTAAAATTGTCTCCCTTCCCATTTCCGACAATAATTATATTCTTCATGCACATGTCCGTATAGTGTCCTTCCTTTGTGTAAAGTTTCATCAAAAATAATTATATTCCTTCATGCAAATCTACATATAGTGTTCTTCCTTTGTGTAAAGTTTCATCAAAATACTTCATGTGGTTTAAGAGCAGTTGCGCTTACGAGGTAACCCATACATAGGGAATCAACTAAAATTCAAAGTCGAATTATCTCCCCTTCCTGGTTTCAGACAATAATTATATTCCTTCATGCACATGTCCATATAGTGTCCTTCCCTTGTGTAAAGTTTGATCAAAATCCTTCATGTGGTTTAAGAGGAGTTGTGCTTATGAGGTAACCATACATAGGGAATCAACGTAAATTCTAAGTCGAATTATCTCCCCTTCCTAGTTTCAGACAATAATTATATTCCTTCATGCACATGTCCATATAGTGTCCTTCCTTTGTGTAAAGTTTCATCAAAAATAATTATATTCCTTCATGCACATCTACATATAATGTTCTTCCTTTGTGTAAAGTTTCATCAAAATCCTTCCAGTGGTTTAAGAGGAGTTGCGCTTACGAGGTAACCCATTCATAGGGAATCAACGAAAATTCAAAGTCGAATTATCTCCCCTTCCTGGTTTTGGACAATAATTATATTCCTTCATGCACATGTCCATATAGTGTCCTTCCCTTGTGTAAAGTTTCATCAAAATCCTTCATGTGGTTTAAGAGGAGTTGCGCTTATGAGGTCACCATACATAGGGAATCAACGAAAATTCAAAGTAGAATTATCTCCCCTTCCTGGTTTTAGACAATAATTATATTCCTTCATGCACATCTCCATATAGTGTCCTTCCTTTGTGTAAAGTTTCATCAAAATCCTTCAAGTGGTTTAAGAGGAGTTGCGCTTACGAGAAGTGTGGACAGACG
>MJUU01004896.1:45514-57813 GCA_002080025.1 Modiolus philippinarum | reverse complement strand
AGGTTCAGAGGAGAAGACATTTGAATGCATTTCCCGTAGAGTCCCTATGTTAAACTATGTTCCACGCTGGTGGCCATCTTGGATGAGGTAAGAACGCAAAAATCACAAACTTTAAAGGGGACAAGCCAAGGGCTGTTGTGACCAAGTTTGGTTCAATTTGGCTTGGTAGTTTCAGATGAGAAGATCTTTGGATGCATTTCCCATAGGGTCCCTATGTTAAACTATGTTCCCTGCTGGCGGCCATATGAATGAGGTATGAACATAAAAATCACAAACTTTGAAGGAAAACGTCTAAAGACTATTGTAATCAAGTTTGGTTCCAATTGGCTCAGTAGGTTCAATGGAGAAGACATTTGAATGCATTTCCCATAGTCCACGCTGGCAGCCATCTTGGATGAGGTACGAACGTAAAAATCACAAACTTTAAAGGGGACCACCCAAGGATTACTGTGACAAAATTTGGTCCCCACTGGCTCAGTGGTTTCAGAGAAGAAGACTTTTGAATGCATTTTCCATAGGGTCCTATGTTAAACTATCTTCCCTGCTGGCGGTCATCTTGGATGAGATGCAAACCTGTTTGACATATGTAGAAATTGTAGTTCTGGAAAACCTCAACACTTTTGCAATTCACATTTAACCTTTATCTCAAACAGTTTTTTGAAATAAAAGTAAAAACGTTAAAAAATGGTGAAAATTCAAAGAAAAAGTGGCAACAACTCCTATATGGATTGTCATTTTTTCTTCAAAATTGCAGGACATGTAGATCTTACTATGCTGACCATTTTTCTAATAAAAACTTCACTTCTATCTTCTACCATATTCACTATATAAGACTTAAAGTAATGAAAAACTGAAAATTTTACCGAAAAGGGGCAATAACTCCAAGACAGGTAAATGGATATTCTCCAAAATTGCAGGGCAGGTAGATCTCATCATGCTGATCATTTTTAACCGATGTAAGAATTTTGATATCTGTAATGGTTTTCAAGTAATTTACAAATAAACAGCAATTTACCCCATGTTCTATTTTTAGTAACAGCGGCCATGTTGTTTGGTCTATGAACATAAAAATCAAACTTGAAAGAGCATACCCTGGTGATGATTCAGACCAAGTTTGGTTAGTAATGGCCCAGTAGTTTCAGAGGAGAAGATCTTTGAATAAAAGTTAACGGACGGACGGAAAGACAGACGATGGATGACGGACACCGAATGATGGCCAAAGCTCACATGGCCTTTAGCCAGGTGAGCTAAAAATCAGAAACTTTTTATAAAATTGAATTAAAATTGTTCAAGCAGTTTCAGAGAAGATTTTTGAATGCAGTTTCCAAACTTAAAGGGCGTATGTTAATCTACGTTCCCTGCTGGCAGCTATTTAACATAAAAACTTTGAAGAGGGTCACCCAAGGACTATCATATCAAAATTCTACTGAAATTGTTCAAGCAGTTTCAGAGCAGAAGATCTTTTTATGCATTTCCCATTGGGTCCTATGTTAAACTAAGTTTTGCCACTGGTGGCCATTTCGGGAGACGGATCAGCTCCAAAGTAACAAACTTGGTCAAAATCTCACAAGTTTCATTTATGCAATGTTTAAATTGAATCCATTCAGTGCTTTGTATCCATTTCGCCTTAGCTGGCGGCTATATTGGACGATGGATCAGCACCGAAGAAACAACACTTGGTCAGCTTCTCATAAGCATCATTTATGCAAAGTTTGGTTTAAATCTATTCAGCAGTCCTCTAGAAGATCTTCTGTTAAGTTAAGTTCACAGCTGGTGACACTTGGTCAGCACCTGACAGGCATCATTCATTTCATGTTTGATTTAAATCCATTCAGCAGTTCTCTAGAAGATCTTTGTGCGCATTTCCCATAGGGTCCATTATGCTGTGGGTCATATAGGATGACGGATTGGCACCTAAGTAAAAATACTAAATCAGGATCTCATAAGCATTATGAATGCCAAGTATGGGTAAAAGTAATTCAGTGGTTCTCAAAAAGAAGTTCTTTATACACATTTTACCATTGGGTCCAATGTTAAAATTTAGTTCCCCGCTGGCGGCCATGTTGGAAGACGGATCGGCACCAAAGTAGTAACACTTGGTCAGCACCTCATAAGCATCATTCATGCTAAGTTAGGTTCAAATCCATTCATTTGTTCTCAAGAAGAAGTTCTTTGTATGCATTTTCCGATAGGGTCCAATGTTAAAATTAAGATCCCGGTGGCAGCCATGTTGGATGACAGATCACCACCAAGGTAACAACACTTGGTCAACACTTCATCAGCATCATTCATGCCAAGTTTGGTTCAAATCCATTTGGTGGTTCTCAAGAAGTTCTTTTTCCATTAGGGCTAATAGTTAACTAAGTTCCTGCTGGCGGCCATCTTGGAAGAGGTCGGAAAACTTGAACGTGTTCAATAAAATATTGTCCTTAACATGCTGAACATTTTTGCAATTTAAACTTGACCTCCATCTCAAAGCGTTTTTGAAATATAGGACAAAAAGTATAAAACCACGAAAAAATTGACCAATAAAGGGCCACAACTCATATACATTGTATATAGGTACTTGGATTTTCTTCAAAATTTCCATGTGGGTAGATCTTAATTTGCTGAACATTTTTGCAATTTAAACTTAACCTCTATCTGTTATAGTTTTTTTTAATAAAAAATAAAAAACATCAAAATTTTGAAAATTTTACGGAAAAGGGGCAATAACTCTTAGACTAGTCATCAGATTTTCTTCAAAATTTCAGCATGGGTAGATCTTCTCATGCTGATCATTTTTACCACAGTAAGATTTTTTTTTGATATCTGTAAAGGTTTTTGAGTATATTGATGATTCAGTTGAAGTTTGGTTCCATTTGACCCAGTGGTTTCAGAGGAGAAGATTTTTGAAAATGAGCTAACGACGGACGGACGGACGGACGGACGACAGACGCCAAGTGATGACAATAGCTCACCCTGGCATAGCCAGGTGAGCTAAAAAAAACAGAAAGCAGCCATAGCCTGCTAAGCTCACCTTCTTGCACAGCATCTTATCACATTTAAACATGCCAGTAAACAGGAATGGGCTAAAATCATTCTATTTAACAGATTCATTCATGCATAACATGTAGGTCAGTCAGCATCTGAAGCATGCATTGCTGTTGTCTCCCCAAAATGAATCACACATACCAACATGGTTGATGTGGGACATGTCAGTAAGATGGAATGGACTTTGAATATTCTGCCTAAAAAGTCACTCATGTGTAAAATGTAGGTCACAGACAGCATCCGAAGCATGCATTGTTGTTGTTTTCCCAAAACGCATCATACATACCAATATGGTTGATGGTGGACATGTCAGAAAGCAGGAATAGACTTTAACCATTCTA
Organism: Modiolus philippinarum; assembly: GCA_002080025.1. Taxonomy (NCBI): domain Eukaryota; kingdom Metazoa; phylum Mollusca; class Bivalvia; order Mytilida; family Modiolidae; genus Modiolus; species Modiolus philippinarum. Next base: position 54,439 of record MJUU01004896.1, on the reverse strand, counting down.
TCTAACCAAGTGGTTTATGCACAAAATATAAGTCAGTCAGCATCCGAAGCATGCACTGTTATTGTCATCTTAAAAGGCATCATACATACCAATATGGTTGTTGACAGGGACATTTCAGTAAGCAGGAATGGACTTTAACCATTCTACCTAACCAAGTCGCTCATGCGTAAAATGTAGGTCACAGACAGCATCCGACGCATGCATTGTTGTTGTCATCCCAAGATGCATCATGCATACCAATATGGTTGATGTGGGACATGTCAGTAAGCAGGAATGGACTTAAACCATTCTTCCTAACCGGACGCGGACGCAGACGCCGACGCCAGGGGTATCACAGAAGCCCCCCTCACTTCATGACGGAAGCCAATAAAAGTCTACCACTGGCCCTTTTATAAATTGTTATCCCAGATGACAATCTACTTTTTAACTTGATGTGACCTAACTGTAATCAGAACTTAGTAACAAATTAACTGTACAATAGCTGTCTAATACTTTTCTTCATTTTGGGTACCAGTCCTGGTACCAGTCTGCAGTATCAGTATCACTCCTAGTGATGTTGCCAATCCTCGGACATCACTTTGAAGTGTGTACAGTAATCATTTAAATATTATGCAGCAGTTTTATTTTCACCATATTCACATTACGGGATTAAGCGCGAGAATAAAATTGTTGCAAAATTTCACAAACTGAAATTACTTCAAAAGCCCTGAAAAAAAGACAGTACAAAAATTTCTTCCACATGATATCATGTAAGAAACTTCCTTCAGAAGTTGATTGTAACCCTTTTAAGGGATCTGGAGAATGCTGGCTGGCATTTGTACATGGATTCTATGCTTAAAAGTAACTGTATCCTTAGTAATCTAGGCCAATGTGTTCGCATTTTTGGTATTTCACATTTAATATTATACAAGTACCCATTAATCATGTAAAAATTATTTCATTTATTCAAATTAAACAAAATTCTTACATTCCCACCTCCAGATTGAAGATTGTAATTACGTAATACAGATATTATTACATCTGTTGATGTAATTTATATTAATATCAGAAGATGTAAGTTTCCAAAAAAAAAAATCTCATTATTTCATTTTCATGACAAATGATTCTGTCTTACATGTCTGTTGATCTTAATTTACCAGTCAGGTAATTCTTATTTCACCTGCCAGGTGATTTCATTTCACCTGTTTGGTTTCTTACTTTACCTGGTGGGTAATTTCATTTCACCTGCCAAGTGAGGTTATCATAACCTGTTTGGTGATTTTTTATCTATCAGGTGATTTTTATTTTACTCTTTAGATGGTTAGTTAGGTGATTTTATATACCTAAGATGTGATTTTATTTACCCACCAGGTGATATTGATTTTTTTCAGGTTTCAGTAAAGGTCAAACTTGGGTGGTTTCAGTAAGGTCACTTTATAGTAGTTACAGTCTGGTCAAACTTTTTTTGTAGTTTCAGCCTGGCCACACTGGTTTCAGTATGGTCAAACTTTTTTCGTAGTTTCAGCCCAGCCACACTTGTTTCAGTCAGGTCAAACTTTTTTTTTGTAGTTTCAGCCTGGCCACACTGGTTTCAGTCTGGTCAATCTTTTTTGTAGTTTCAGCCTGGCCACACTGATTTCAGTCAGGTCAAACTCTTTTGTGGTTTCAGCCTGGCCACACTGGTTTCAGTCTGGTCAAACTTTTTTTGTGGTTTCAGCCTGGCCACACTGGTTTCAGTCAGGTCAAACTTTTTTTGTGGTTTCAGCTTGGCCAAACTGGTTTAAGTCAGGTCAAACTTTTTTTTGGTTGTTTCAGCCTAGCCACACTGGTTTCAGTCTGGTCAAACTTTTTGTGGTTTCAGCCTGGCCACACTGGTTTCAGTGGTCAAACTTTTATATTTATTGCTTTGTTATTGTGCATAACTGCTTAGAAGAGTTAGGGTAAAGAATCAGAATTTTCCTTTTAGCATGTCATTGTTAAAACTTTTCATATGCTTACTTTTACTAGACTAACTTAGTGTATTTACCTAACCGTGATACTCTAGCTTTCTATCACCACATTCTACATCTATTACACATCACAATGGTGAAAACCAATACCCCAAAATTTTGTTGTTTAAATGAACAAGAGTTGTCAGAAGACAACATAGCTCGCCAGGGATTCTAGTAACCTCAATGCACAATAAATTCGAAAGTAATAGAAAGCTTTCTTCACAAGGAAGTCACATATCAAATATAAACACCCTATCACTAAATAACTTAATTCTAGAAGCAAAGTTAAAGTTTTTTAAAAATTGCCCTCGGGGCAAGGGCAAGGTCAAAATGTCTACAAATATGGTACCTTTAGAAAGCTCTCATCAAAAGAAAGTCTCATACCAAATATGAAGACCCTACCACTAAACTTAGTTCTAGAAGCAAGTTAAAGTTTTTAAAAATTGCCATCAATCAAGGTCAAGGTCAAAATGTCTACAAATATGGTACCAGAAGAAAGCTCTCATCATAAGGAAGTTACATACCAAATATGAACACCCTACAACTAAAAGCATACCTTCCAGAGGCAAGGTTAAAGTTTTTAAAAAAATTGCCCTCAGGGCAAGGTCAAGGTCAAAATGTCTACAAATATGGTACCACTAATAAGTACTCAACATAAGGAAGTTACATACCAAATATAAACACCCTACCATGAAAAGTCTACCTTCTATAGGCAAGGTTAAAGTTTTTAGAAATTGCCCTCAGGGCAGGGTCAAGGTCAAAAGTCTACAAGTATGGTACCAGAAGAAAGCTCTCATCATAAGGAAGTTACATACCAAATATGAACACCCTACAACTACAAGCCTACCTTCTAGAATGGTACCAGAAGAAAGCTCTCATCATAAGGAAGTTACATACCAAATACGAACACCCTACCACTAAAGGCCTACCTTCTAGAGGCAAGGTTAAAGTTTTTTTGAAAATTGCCCTCAGGGCAAGGTCAAGGTCAAAATGTCTAAAAGTATGGTACCAGAAGAAAGCTCTCTCATCATAAGGAAGTTACATACCAAATATGAACACCCTACCACTATAAGCCTACCTTCTAGAGGCAAGGTTAAAGTTTTTTAAAAATTGCCCTAGGAGCAAGGTCAAGGTCAAAATGTCTACAAGTATAGTACCAGAAGAAAGCTCTCATCACAAGGAAGCCACATACCACATATCAACATCCTAGCTATTCAGGTCTCAATTCCACAAGACAGGTTAAAGTTTTGCCGACGCTGACACCTGGGGTATGACAATAGCTCTCCGGACATTCGTCCCGGCGAGCTAAAAAGCAAACTATAACCACCTTTAAAATTGTACACAGAATACACAAAAGTTATCTGATATCATTAAATATAAAAACAAAAAGAAATCCCAAAGATATCGTTGCATCTAGAATTCTCACTGGTGTAAACATACAAACAAACTCTTAGGTGGAAAAGATCATTGGCATTGTTCTTTTAGATAAATAATTGGAGAAATGGACATGTAGAGTTGATAGCAAAAACAAAGGCAGACCTGTCAAGTCTCATGTGATTAACGTGACACTCGCAGACCTGTCAAGTCTCCTGTGATTAATGTGACACTTGCAGAGCTGTCAAGTCTCATGTGATTAATGTGACACTCGCAGAGCTGTCAAGTCTCATGTGATTAATGTGACACTCACAGAGCTGTCAAGTTTCACTTAATGTGACACTCGCAGAGCTGTCAAATCTCATGTGATTAATGTGACACTCGCAGAGCTGTCAAGTCTCATGTGATTAATGTGACACTTGCAGAGCTGTCAAGTCTCATGTGATTAATGTGACACTCGCACAAAGTTTATCCAAATTTGCTGCAAATTCCTTTGATCTTTTACCTTTGATATTGGACAATTTTGGAAAAATCTCATGCAAGGCAATTTTCAAAACTTGACAGGTCTGCAAATGGTAAAAATTTCTTACATCCAAAATTTGTGTAAAACATCCTTGGCATCAAAAGTTTTCCCAAAAGATATAATGATGAATAAATAAAATTCTCCCATCCATATGGCATCTATTTTGTGAAAGGCCCCGGTCTGAATTAAATTCCGTCCAAGAAAACCCCAAAATTACAATATATATAAAACCGTTTAAATCACTATGAAAGACATGATTCACTGAAAACAATACAAGGGAGATAACTCCATATGTAATGCAATTCCTTACTACAGGTCATTTTGCTCTATTTAAACCAAAAAGTAGAAGTTAGAATGTAGACCAAATACTAATGATTTAAAAACAGGTTAATTAAAAGATTGAAATCAGAAAATGTGAACTGAACTATGAAATATACAATTACGACTGTCATAAAAGACTGTAATACTATCTTACATCTAACATAACACTTTCAATTCTTTTTTACCAAATGAAATAATTTATGCCAAGTCATATTTAAAGAATACATATGACAGAAATCACTTAAAAGAATGTACAGAAATGACAAGCTCTACGACCATTTATTGCTAACCTAGCCCATGGTTCTTTGATCGATTACTTATAAAATGCTATGTTGTAGTATGTTCTGGTTTGCTGTTTGGAGATCAACACCAACAAGCCATAAATAATTCCAAGATATGACACTTCGAGTTTTGAAAGTGTGTCAAAGATTGATTTAATGAAGTTTCATCCTAACTGGTTTAGAAGTTCAGAATAAATTCTTTTAATGCACTTTAATTGGGTCCAATGTTTATGTATTTACCTACACTCAAGACAAGTGTAACAAATACATGTATGTATAACATTTCAGATATTGTATTAGGAATATTAATCCAAAGTACTCCTAAGTCCCACCCGAACCCACCCCTGCTCATCTATGCTTCATGTGTCAAGTCTGCAAGTGAAAAATCAAAACCAGCAACTAGACATGTACTTTAATTTGTGTGCATTGTTGATGCTCTGTGTTCGACTTCAATTGTGTTAGATCCAGAATTGCCATTAAGTTGGATGGGCAGTATCATAAACTTAGAATCCCAACCAAAGGCAGAATGAGCAGAAAATAACCCAGTGCTCCATTTGGAACTCAGTTGCAAAACCAGTTTCAACTTATATTTTTACAAGTATAACCAACTAACAGGTTTGGGAAAAGAACCACAGTTTATTTTTTAAATACATAACACAAACAATAAATAAAAGAAAATGTGTCCATGGGACACGGATGCTGCCGCCATACAGATATCGGCAAACAGGACGTAGATGAGCGACAGACCTGAAAAGGAGAGACACAGTACAACTCATCATACCAAAGCTTCATACCAAATATCAAATCATTCCTGCATACACAAGCTGAGAAATCCTTGACGAAAAATTTCAATATATGGCTATAATGGGAAAAATAAAAGTTGTCGTCAAACAGGAAGTAGATGAGTTACGGACTTGAAAAGGGGAGACACAGTACAACTCATCATACTAAAGCTTCAGACCAAATATCAAATCATTACTGCATACACAAGCTGAAAAATCCTTGACGAAATATTTCAATATATGGCTATAATGGGAAAAATTCAAAGTTGTCGTCAAACAGGAAGTAGATAAGTTACAGACTTTGAAAGGGGAGACACAGTACAACTCATCATACTAAAGGTTCAGACCAAATATCAAATCATTACTGCATACACAAGCTGAGAAATCCTCAACGAAAATTTTCGGACGTACGGACAAGGGTAAAACTTAATGCCCCGTTGCCTAACGGCGGGGGCAGGCGGGGGCATAAAAATTATTATGCATTTAAAATGCAAGTCTGTAGTATTCCAAATCTTCCAATACATGTATGTATAACATTTCAGATAGGGTATTAGGAATGTATTGTAGGACTTGAGTTGGCGTGTCCACATAGGCGTAACAGCACTCAGTTAGTACAGTGGAACCTCCGAATACCGGCCTCCGTCGGGACCAAAGAAATCGGCCGGTTTTACGAGGTTCCGGTTTTCGGAGGTTCCGAAATCCGGTCTTCAAATTCCGAACTCTAATACCGGGCATGTTAAATATGATACGTAAGGTCAGTTTAGGCTGTGACTTAACTATTTCAGTATATTTCCCTGCGTTATTGTAAATTTCAATCAATATTGTCGGTAATTTGTTCAAATACAGTTATTTATCAATCAAGATGGTGAGAGATTAAAAATCTGACAAATTTAATAAACTTGGTCGATTTCATTGTCCGCAGAAAAAGTCGTCCGGTTTTCAGAGTTCAATTTAAGGAGAAAATATACGTTTGGGACCGATCTATATGGCCGGAATTCGGAATTCGGGGGGGGGGGGCCGGTTTTCAGAGGAATTTTTTTCTTATTTATATAGGTTAAAATTCCGGACCAAAACATATCGTTCGATTTATAGAGGAATCCGGTTTTTAGAGGGGCTGGTTTTCAGGAGTTCCACTGTACATGTTTTACTCGAACTTTATTTGCATTTGCTACATGCTGGAAAAATAAAATGTTCCTTCGTTGGAAGGGAATATGAAAGCTACAGGCCTTACTGAAAAATACCTGAACAATAGTTCAAGTTTGGAGTTGGAACAAAATTACTGAACAAGAGTCAAAGTCCAAGGGGCAAAATGAGAAGCAAAACCATCAGAAAATTTGTCGACTGTAATAATCCTGACTGATACAGGCATTTAAAAAGAAATGGTGGGTTAAACCGGTTTTATGGTGTGCATTGCAGTGGTCTCCAGTAGTATCTGAACATGTATGGTAATCAGAAACAAAGATATATTTACATGTTGTACTCTGATCACATGTCTTTAATTATACAATATGCATAGCTCACAATTCATTTTTACTTTCTATAGTTATGTTAATGGAAAAATTCAATAAATATTCTAAATTTAATTATTTTTAAATCTCAAATGTTCTATTTTTTTCCTCTGCAATGTTTCGCGAAAAAAAATCCTAAAAGTTACATAATTATTTCTTCCAAATTATTACATAATCATGTATTTGTATTTCAAAGACCTTGGTGACTATAATGCACTGCAGTTTGAATGACCTTGAATTAGCAGACTTCAAAAAATAATGTGTACTTTTTATCAGATCTGAAAAATATGAAACCAAAATGGATTTTTTTTTCTTGATTACTCAGATTGTGGAACAATTGACAATTGAAGGCCATTCCAACCAATTGTTAGAATCTCACCAACCTTCTTTGCAAGCAGACGGATGCAATAAATGAATAGGAGAAGAAATGTCAAAAATAACAAATACCAAAGCTGATGTAACTTAAGTTTCTGAATATGTGCAACTTGTGTCTCTTCAGTGCATATCAAATCAAAACATTTGGAAATCCATAAACCAAAATATGTGTAAAAGCTGACTGAGAACAAACTAAATTATCTAAGGACAGAGCTGATGTAGAAAATCTGAAAAATCAGGGACTTGATTATGAAAACTTTTCAGTCATTTCATCATTTGCTGTTCTAGTTCCAGTGCCAGTTTGCAGTGTCGATATCCAATTCTATTTCTATCATTGGAAGTATGTTGGTATTTTACCCATTCATATGTTGGAAAATCAAAGGCTCACAACTCTATTGGTGTCTGTTTGTTTGCATGGGGTTCAACACCAATTTCAGCAGTACCGTATTATGCCTAATAGTGGCTCCAGTTGATTTGTATTTTTCTGAAAAGGGGGGTTTATTAAGACAGGCAAAAAGAAGTAAAATTCACCTAATAACTAGTAGAAACATAGAATATAACAAATAATATAACTATTATTATTTTTATCGTCTTTCCCTCCGCCTATCTCAGCATGCAGAGCCCTTCCACAAAAGCCATATCCGGTTGACCCGAACTTATCAAGAGGTTGACCTGGCGTTATTAAGTCAATTCTCCCAATGTTTGACAAGCAATATCCTTTCTATCCGTTTCGCAAGAAATAAATCTTAATTGGATAAAGATTCTATTATATTTTCCGTTTTTAATTTTGTAAACAAATTACCGTCACCAATACACAAAAATAAAATCGAGACGTTCGAAAAAATACGGAAACTAGGTCGCTGATAACTTCAGCAGAGCCACCATTTTGTTTACATTGTGACATCATAAAAACGCCTAGGAACTGGAAGACAAATGTAAACAATGAGAGGCTCTGCAATGAAAAAATCGACTTTATTTCGATTTGCAAACATGGGTCAATCAAAAAATTTCTAAATTTAATAACGTTAGCCGACAAAATATATTGTGAAGTCATAAAAAACTGCAAAGCATTTCCCATTTTGTAAAAAAAAAAGAATGAACCTCATTTCCTGCTCAACCTTGGGAGAATTTGACACAAAACCTATAAGATATTCTATAGAAAACAGATAACATATACTTATTGAAAACTAAATTTCTCACAGAATCAATTCACTTTATATATTGTAAATCATGACAAATTAACTCTACTTTAATTTCTGGTTTTCAACTATTAAAATTAGTATTTTTGCCCCGAAAAAGGAAGACGTATTTGTTAGGGAGGGATCATTTAATAGGCATAAAACTTTATTTCAGCTATATTGTCGAGGTCAGTATTAGTGGTTGCGGAAGTTGGAATACACTGTCCTCTGGTCATTTCATTTTGCTTCTGATGTTTGAACTCCTTTGATTGGATGCACAAGGTTCATGCACAAATTTTTATCCACCCAAACCTATAGAAAATCTTCATTCAATAACATTCTAAGAGAATTTTGGCTCATTCCCTTCAAGTGAGTAAAATAGTATGAAAATCTAAAGCGAATGGTTTTACCTTTTACAAATAATCATGTCAATGTTTTTACTAGTAAAATTGTTAAGTTGTGAAAATGCATGCTCTATGTCTGCATGGCCAATGAATGGCCTGTTCCATTCATAAGTCTAGAACTCAGTTAAAGAGTTTACTGTTGCCCAAAATCTGACTGTATATTCAAACTAAACAGAGGAAAACAAAACTGAATAAAGGGCTACGCCGAG
>MJUU01004896.1:32061-44551 GCA_002080025.1 Modiolus philippinarum | reverse complement strand
GCCAAGCCTTCCTTTTATGCCAAGGAACATTGTGTTAAAATTTCATAAGGATTGGTCAACTGAAACTAAAGTTATTGACCAAAAACAAAAGTGTCTACAGACAACGACGACGATGACGACAACGACGACGACGACGACGACGACGACAGCACCATACCATTATACGACTGCAAAAATTTTTGCGCTCGTATAAAAAGGTGATCTGCTGATCACAAAAGATACCCCCGCCCACAGGCAATTCTAGTAAATGTCTAGGAAAACTGTCTTAATCCGGATACCATAAAATTTACAGATTTTGCCTAAATCAAGGGCAATAACTCGGGAGCACAAAATCTGATCACTGTCAAAATCCAACTTAACCTGTATTTTATGAATAGAAACATTACCCAAAAATATTAAAACATTCCATCAATGCAAACTGAAGTTATCATACAGATATCATAAAATTTACAGATTTTGAAGGGCTATAACTCTGGAATAACTAACCACAGTCAAAATCATTGCATTCATTTAGGCAATATCAAACTCTGAGAATGAAATATTGACACTTCTGGTAATTTCTTAATTTGTTTCAATTAAACTTGTGTTAGTATTTAGCTGCTGTAAAGTTAAATTTTACCAGAAACATATTCAGTAACAGGCCGAGACTGGCCTACAGCTTGTATAATAGAAAACTCATGGACTAGAAAAAAAGTAATAAATCGCATAGGCTAGTACACAAAAAAAATATACCTTACAAATTAATTACAGGTATAGAATTTCACGATTTTTAAAAAGTAGAAACCATATCCATTCATGAATAACAAAGGAGTTGTCATTATGAAAAATTTCTATGGGTAAAATAAAATCTTAAACTGTCGATTTCAATATGACACTAGGATTTAATAAACCAATTAAATGTAGACGTGAAATCTCACTGACACCATGTAAATATCTTCGGGTATATCAACAATATATTATAACCGAGTTTTAATTCATACCCTGTTTACGGCCATAAAATATCTTATAGATAACAATATATTGGCTTACCTGGGCCGTGAAGTTATGCAAAGGTGTGGTTTCGGTTTTCTGAGCTAGATACTGAACACCTGAAGATGCATTTGCTATTAAAATTCCAGGCAGACTAGAAACAGCTGCGGACATTTTTTATATAAAAACTTGCCCAGCGATTTACGAATTACATATCTGACAGGTATTATATTACATATGGTGAAGAGATAGGGGTGTCCTGGTTTAACACGGCAATTATTGATCACAACCTGTACTACAGGTCAATCTACTTTGATGGTATAGAAAGATAGCTAACTATTTTTGTTTCAAAGTTCTAATTATTTCCGGCAATCACACTTCATATACATTTGATAGGTAGCAACTAAAATAATATACTGGAATGTAATATCTTTTAAGCAACCTTCAAAATTTTCTTCTGAATAGAATGATACCATACAAGTTTGCCTTATTTTTTATTGAATCAATTAGGTCAGGAGGTGAACATGTAAAGTTTTCTTAATTTGAAGACGACTGGCTCACATTAACAAGGTTAGAAAAAGCAAATTGTTGGTGGTCAATTGATTTTCCATTAAACAGTAAAGATTTCAATAATTTTCTAATGAAATTGTCTCTGGTTTTAGAAATTCACATAACAAGAAAAACAGGCAAATTTTCTTATTTTTGATTTCTCTTACAATTAAGTCTACAGTGTATACTGGTAGCTCATATCTTCGTGGTACGTAGCTACGTAGTAACGATGACGTCACAGTTAAAAAATCGGTTGAAATGAACATAAATACCATGAAGAAGTGGAACCCACAGAGAAGTGAGATGGGAGTATAAGTGTTTGTGAATCTGCTGTAGACTGGAATTTTGAATCATTAATACATAAAGTTTGTGTAATTTGAAGATTAAAGAAAAATTGTTAGCTATAGTGTGAATGTCAGTGTGTTGTCAGCTACCAAGTGAATATCAATTTGTAATTCTCAGCTATGGTGTGAATGTCAGTGTGTTATTGTCAGCTGTAGTGTGAATGTCAATGTTTAATTGTCAGCTATTGTGTGAATGTCTGTGTTTAATTTGTCAGCTATTGTGTGAATGTGAATGTGTAATTGTCAGCTCCCGGGTGAATGTCAGAGTGTAATTGTCAGCTATAGTGTGAATGTCAATGCATAATTGTAAGCTATATATTGAGTTTCAGTATGTAATTTTAAGCTATATAGTGAATGTCAGTGTGAAATTGTCAGCTATGGCTTGAATATCAAAATGTAATTATCAGCTATGGTGTGCATGTTAATGTGTAATTGTCAACAACAGTGTGAATGCCAGTGTGTAATTGTCAGCTATGATGCAGATGTCAATGTGCAATTGTCAGACGAGGTGTGAATGTCAATATGAAAAAGAAAGGTAATGGGGTAAATGTCAAGGAGACAACATCCCATATCCATGGTTAAAATGACCCAAAACAAAGCATCTAGGGGTCACTGTACGGTCTTCAACACAGTGAGGAACCTCATATCATATAGCAAGCCCTAAATGGCCCCAAAAGGGTAAAAAAGTGAATACATCAATGGAAACAAACCACATCCAATAACCCAAATATCAAGAAACTAAAATTTTATAAGAAGACAAGGACAAGCCAATGACCAACATATTCCTGACTTGGGACAGGCGCAAAAATTGTGGAGGGGTTAAACTCGTTTTCTTGGATCCAAACCCTTCCCCTATGAGTGATGAATGGCTAAAAAATAAATACACAAAAAGACTCGCAGTAAAAATCAAACTAGAACAAGATGTGTTTTGTGAAACACTTATGCCGCCGTGTAGAAGTAAAGAAGAAACATTTAGCAACTTTGAACAATGAATGTCCTTCTGACAAAATAATTGGTAGAAATAAATTCTGGTATCAACAGAAAAGTTTAATCACATCAAATGATGATTGCAATTGGATGCAAACACAGAAGTCACCCAAATGAACCCTTCCAATCATTATCCAAGCATTATTAAGAAAACAATTTTCACTCCCCCCCCCTTTTTGGAACATTTATAGCCAACTCATTGTGTTCTGTTTATCAGTGTTATCAGTACTTTGATTACTCCAGAGATCATCAATACTGGTTCCCCAAAAGTGGAGGTATACACAGAAGAGAAGAAATAAAATAATAGATATTTTTAGTAACATTCCTCATCCTTGATATATATAATACATATATAGATACATATAAAACGAAAGTGAATAAATGAAGAAAATATGCTAAATGATTTAAAAAATCTTTTTTACAAAAAAAAATTTCTATAGATATCAAGAAACATTTCATCATAAATGAGTTTAATTTCTATATACATATATAATAAAACAAAATATAATTTCATTTTTTGGTGAAATTTTACCGGACATTCACATACCAAGGTCAAGGTCACAAGGTCAAATATTCTGGTACCAACTGAAAGGTCTCTTCACAAGGAATACACATGCAAAGTATGAAAGAACTATCACTTACCATTAAAAAAAAATGCTCAATGTTAAAGTTTTTATGCAGTTGTTCACAGGCCAAGGTCAAGGTCACAAGGTCAACTATTCTGGTTCCAATTAAAAGGTCTTGCTACAAGGAATGCACATGCAAAACATGAAAGCCATATCAATTACCATTTAAAAGATATACCCAATGTTAAAGTTTATTATTTTTTTCAAAAAGTCCATCACATGTCAAGGTCAAGGTCACGAGGTCCAAAATTTTAGTACCATTTGAAAGGTCTTGCCACAAGGAATACACATGCAAAATATGACAGCCCTATCATTTACCATTCAAAAGATATACCCAATGTTAAAGTTTTTTGTGGACAAACAGACANTGAATGTCAGTGTGTTATTGTCAGCTGTAGTGTGAATGTCAATGTTTAATTGTCAGCTATTGTGTGAATGTCTGTGTTTAATTTGTCAGCTATTGTGTGAATGTGAATGTGTAATTGTCAGCTCCCGGGTGAATGTCAGATATATACGGGGGCATAAAAAAAGTCCAACTTATCAAGACGAGTACCCTTACAATGAAGTACATAAAACATGAAGACAATACACACAGGTACTGTCCAGACAAATGCTCGCAGTTACTGACAGCTAGCTAAGGACATAATTTCCGTTGACTATGACATATGAAACTTCAGTTGAAATACTTCTAGATTTGGTATAACAACATCATCAATTATGAAAGAAGAACATGATATTGTGCAATGCAAAATACTGCCAATATGAAAAATTGTTTAAATTTAATTATGGTGTAAAGCATTTAGGAGATGATCAATATTTTTGCCAACAAAAACCAGAAGTAAAGATTTAACAACAATGCTGTATTTATATCCTTTATGAATAAGTTTGTTCAACGGATTGATAAGTTTGGAAGGACAATTTTTGAATTTATGCGCTTTGTAAATGATATTGCCATAGACGTTTGGATGTGAAATGCCCTGATGTATAAAAGCCCTGCATGTAGAACTAAATTTTCTTAATTAGTCAATGTATCTATAATAACATTTAGAGAATGTTTTTTTCAATTTATGATATCTAAACTCTTGATGCAGAAGTTTTTCAGTGAGACAAAGATTTCGGTCATCGAAGTCAGAAACATCACTACATACTTGTGCATATCGAACAAGTTGTGAAATGTAGACCCCGTAAGAAGGGGCTAAATGAACATCACCATCGAGATGGGGAAAATTGACTATAGGGAAGGAGAAATCATCTCTTTTATCATAAACCTTAGTGTATCATTGTAAATTATAGTGTGAATGTCAATGTGTTACCATCAGCTATAGTGTGAATTTCGGCTGTAGTTGAATATCAGTGTTAAATTGTCAATTATAGTGTGAATGTGAATGTGTAATTGTCAGCCATGGTGTGGGCATCAATGTGTAATTGTCAGCTATGGTTGATTGATTGATATTGAGTTTAACATCATTTTCAGCAGTATTTCAGCTATTTCATGACTGTCAGTTTTAGTAGTGGAGGAAGCCGGAGTGCCCGGAGAGAACTACCGACCTTCGGCAGGTAACTGATGTACCTTATCACTTACGATTGTAAGTTAAGTGCACTCTTTTTTGTAATGTACAAAGTGTGGCATGAACTCACACCACAGTGGTAATAGACTACAGTGGTTGTATAAATAGTAGAACTACCTTAACCACACAGCCACCCAGGCCCCTGTCAGCTATGGAGTGGATATCAATGTGCAATTGTTAGCTATGGTGTGAATGTCTTCGTGTAATTGACAGCTAGTGTGAATGTCAATGTGTAATTGTTTGCTTTGGTGTGAATGTCAAAGTATAATTGTCAGCTATGGTGGGAATGTCTGTGTGTTGGCAGCAATAGTGTGAAGATCAGCATGTTATTGTCAGCTAGGGTGTGAAAGTCAGTGTGTAATTATAAGCTATGGCTTGAATGTCAATGTTTAATTGCCAGCTACAGAGTTAATGTCAGTGAGTGATTGGCAGTTACAGTGTGCATGTTGGTATGACATTGACAGCTACAGTGTGAATGTTTGTGTGTAATTGTCAGCTATGGTGTTAATGCCAGTGTGTAATTGTCAGCTATAATGAAAATGTCTGTGTGTAATAGTCAGCTATGGTATGAATGTCAATGTGTAATTGTCAGCTATGGCTACAGTGTAAATGTTATTGTGTAATTATCAGCTATGGTGTGAACATCAATGTGTAATCAATAGCTTGAGTGTGAATTTCAACTCAATTATCAGCTATAGTATCGATGTCAAGAGTGTAATGATGGGTTATAATTTGTTGTTCTGAGCATAAACATAAGCTTTAAGTGCATTATTGCTGTGGAAACCAAAACAACGGACACTCAAAATGACTGAAGTGTAAGTGAACTTGTTAAAATGCCACCTTTCCTCCAGCCAAGTTTTGGAATTTCAAGAATTTTGCCAATAGGTTGAGGACAATTTATAGTGGCAGAAAAGGCAAATTGTTAAAAGTGGACTTTTAAATAATATGTAGTTAAATAAATTGGCAAATCAATAAGGGGATTTATAACAGGCTTTACTGTATGTGATAGAACATGAATTACCACTGGAAAAGAGGGGCGAAGCAGCTGGCAGATAAAAACTTCAGCCATTGATACAGTAATTATTTCTATCAAATAAGGTGTTGGAGAAAATTATAACACACTTACAGTACAAATCACTTGACATAAGTCAACAACTGCTCGGTGTTGAACACTATACAATGGCTGTAATTATATCTGGGAACAAAGAGGACATCAATGGAGGGTGGTACATATATATTCTCCAGTTTCTTATTATGGATGCATATTTTTAAAAAGTTTTTTTTACTTATAATCAGATATTGTATTGAATTGTGACAATTAAAAACCAACTTTAGGCTCCTACAGATTTACTCACTAGCAGACATGTTCTCATAATTAATGCTTTAGTCTGAACCCTTGGATTAGTGTGAACCTGGACATTGGGACCAAGTTTGATTTGTGTCTGTTCAGAAGTTTTTAGAGGAATATTGTAACAAATTGTCTCAGTTATTCTTCTAATTTGATACAGCCTCCAGAAACTTTTCCAGAAATTTCAATATATCTCTGTGGATGTGATCTAAATATGGGGCAACAATGAGCTGAACGGTGACCCCTTGATGCTTTGTTTTGGGTCGTTTTAACCTGGATGTGGGATCATGTCTCCTTGACATTTAACCCATTTCCTTTCTTTTTTTCGTATTAAAATAGCTCTTCCACCTTTGAAGTGTACATGGTTGAGATCAGATGGAAGACCTTATAACATAACCAGTGCCTAAACCTATAGTCCCTTTAAGTGGAGCTGGGACAGTAGAACAAAATAAGTATCCCCTACTTTCTACACCACAAGTATTCCACAAGTGTGTTATCTGATATTCAAATGTTGAAAACAAAATCTTTTCCAGTTGAAGTCCTTGACATGGCTTTGAAGACTGCTGAAAACACATAAAATTTCATTTTTATACATCCTAATAAGTACCCCCACTTCATGAATATTTCAGCATCCTAGTCACTTAATATGAAACACTATTTAACCTTTATTTATATAATTTATCAAGTATACAATCTAATTATGTAACACAGACTATTTATATTTTTACGTTTGATCCTGCTTCTTATATCCTTGATGCAGGTTTTTTTCCTTTTTTTTTAAGACTTTTAGAATAATACTGCACTTTATTTACACATGTTCCAGTATTTTTCATATTTTTTCATGTTTAACAATATAAAGTAAATATTGCCAAGTTAAAGGTTTTGATGGTCCTTTATTTGATACCTTTGCATGCAATCATCTAGACAAATAAAAGACAGTCATGAAATGTAAGCCTCAAATTTTCCCCAATTTCTTTAAAACATAATTGTAGTGTATTTGTATTAATTATGATGAAACTTGTCAAACGTTTCCAGTACAATGGGCTTGCCAGTTTTATAGGTTATTTTATTTTCATGTATGTTTAAATGTGGCAAAACTTTTTAAAAAAATGCAGAAAAGAAAATGAAGATTTTTGGTATTGCTATGTTTAGGACACATCCAACAACATAATTGGGTTGTATCAACTCCCTTTACCAGGATTAAACTTCAAAACAATAACAATGAATTTGTTATGTCCCTTGAAAAATTCAAAAAAACTCCACAGAATTAATTTTATGATTCATCTATCTATTATACATTGAATGAAAAAAGTCTTAGTTCTCAATCCACTTCAATCTATCCACAGTATATATTAAATCACATACACTAATACATACTTCAAATTATCAAAAACCCTCTTGAACAAAACAAGGAGTATATAAAGACCTTAAAACCTCCATAATCTATCCAATTTGAAACCTAATTTTAGTTCTATTTCTGTAGATTGACACTTTGAAATGGGATCTGTAAAAAGATATAAGTACAGAATTAGTAAGAATTGTCGCAAGTAGAATTTCCTGTTTCCTAAAGTACCCAGTAATCTCTACAGAACACGCCCATTATTGTGATCTATAGCAACCTATATGATTTCTCATGTGTCAAAAAATTGTACACAGAGAAAGCTATTTGCTAATTTGCATTGATGATCTGAAAATGCTTGTCCTATGGTACAAGTCTTTGCTCTTTAATCTATGATTACATCTGTACTAATTTTTTGCAATTTAATGTTTGAAATTCTCTCTAATAGGGTATGTAGAGTCTTTTCATGTGACACAGAGAATTCACGACCAAAGCTGAAATTCAAAAATGATCCGCAAAATTTTTTTTTTCCCAAGGATAACGACAATCAAATCTTTATTGTAGAATATAAGAATTTAAAATTGGTGAAAGTGCAAGATTGAGAAATCTCAGACACACAAGGGTAATATTTCAATATTTCTCTGACGGGGCTTGTGGAGTCAAAGAACCATTGAAATCTAACCTGAGGCTGTCTAAGAGATTTCTAAATTTTGCATTTTTACCAATGTTTGATTATTTTTCTCACATTTATAACGACAAAATTCGATTTCTTCACAAGTAGACAGTACCTGACATCAGATGTTCCTAGGCGACATAAATGACCTTAAAATTAGTTGCCTGGTAATTTTCCGTCTTTTACCGTGGAGTGGGGTACAAGACAAGAATATCTTGCACCCCTGAAAACGGGAACTGGCTTATCTTTTTAGTGACAAAATATTTCCTGTAAGTTTTCATTTGAGTTAGGGTTCATTCTTGATAGCTTTTTAGTCAGGGTTTGGTTAAGACAAGTTTTCAGTTTAGTCAGGGTTTGGTTTAGACAAATTTTCAGTTTAGCCAGGGTTTGATTAAGACATGCTTCCAATTCAGTCAAGGTCTGGTGTAGACAGGTTTTCAGTTTAGTCAGGGTGTGGTTTATACAGGTTTTTAGTTTAGTCAGGGTATGGATTAGACAGGTTTTTAGTTTAGACAAGGTTCAGTTGAGACAGGTTTTCAGTTTAGTCAGGTCTTGGTTGAGACAGGTTTTCAGTTTTAGTAAATGCATGGTTTAGACAGGTTGTCATTAAAGTCAGGGTTTCACTTAAACAGGTTTTCAGTTTAGACGGGTTTTCAGTTTAGTCAGGGTTTAGTTTAGACAGGTTTTCAGTTTAGTCAGGGTTCAGTTCAGTCAGATTTTCAGTTTACTCAGGGTGTTTGGTTTAGACCAAGTTTTCAGTTTAGTCAGGATTTGGTTTAAACAGATTCTAAGTTTATGAAGGTGTTCGGTTTAGACAAAGTTTTCAGTCTAGTCAGGATTTGGTTTAAACAGATTCTAAGTTTATGAAGGTGTTTGGTTTAGACCAAGTTATCAATCTAGCCAGGGTATGACTTAGGCAGGTTTCATTGAAAATGTGAATAAAGTACAACAGACATTTCTTCCTGGACAGGTGTCAATTTCCAAATCATAAAGTCTTACTGTCAGTAACAGATACATTATATGTTATATTCCTATTTTAACAAGATAATAAAAATGTAAATACTTCCATCAGAGATCACTTCAAAGATAAATTCAGTACAATTTTCATATCATTTTCTTACTCATGAATATGCAGCTCTTCAAAAAATCGTTCAAAATTTTTTTTTCACTTCCATTGACCTGGAATATTCTGTATCAATTTCAATAGAAATAGACATTATGTCTGTTTTCATATAGATCAGTATTAAGTTTCTTCATATAAACTTTTGAATTTTAATTCACGAATACATTAAAAATCAAATTAAAGCAGTTTATATTTAAATGTACATAATAACTGACTTTTAACCAGGAGAAAAAAATCAATTTTTTTAATATAATTACATGTGACAAAAAGTGATAGATAAACTGAAAGGGAAGATGTTTTTTTCCGATCACATTTCAAAAACATTCCATCACAATTTCTGTCATTTAAATATCATAATAATGCTGTGCTTCACTGAAATTTCAAAGCTTTGATTGATGGAGAAACTAAAACCAGTTTTCACCTGCTAAGTTTGAAATTATTCACAAAAATCACCTGATGGTCATAAAATATGAAACTTTAATTTTCTAGTTCATAAATCCTGATAAAGAGGTATATAAATAAACTTAGATAATAGATACCCAACTACCCGTGCACCTGGAGAAGTTTCTTGCATTATATACAAAGGGAGACAACTCTGATTTAAATGAAAGATAAACTCAGGCATAGTCAGATGAACCACATGATGCACACCTGCCAACCTCTATAGGTGAAAATGAGGGTCAAGACCATCATTTGAAGGTGAAAAAGAGGGCCATAAGGTGCAACAGCATTTTCCAGAATTATTTTTACCAAATCAAGTATCAAATGTTGTACCATATATTATACATTCATTTCAGTTAATTGCCAATGTCCAAACAATTTAAATTGAATATATCTCAAAGTTGCCGCTTTAGTTGCCTTCATAATGCTTTCATCACAAATCACTGTTAATGGTTGACTTTGACATTTTTTCAATTATGTCATTCAGAATTTGAGCAATACCAGTTTAATTTTGTGGATGTAATCCAACAAAATTGAGTCCCTTGGCAGGTATGATAATGAGCAAGTTCAAACGTAAAATGCTCACATAAAGGCCCTTCATGTGGTAAAAATAATGTAAAATATGACTATAATGAATTCTTAAAGCTACTGTAGTCTAATTTCACTAAACAAATTTCAAGAACTTGAACTCAAATATCCTACACAGCTTTCTGATATATTACCGGGTATATATAATCAATCTGTAAAGTATAAACTTCAATGTTGTAACACTGTAGAAGGGTAGTTGTCTTGAATACCTTGCACCCCTATGTACACATATATATTACACCAAAAAAGTACAAATGTCCCCCCAAAAAACATCAACAAAATGGCCAGTCCAGATATCTCAAAATCTGAAATTTTGCCCGAACTCTTTATTGTGGCCATATGCATAGATTCAATTCACGTAAAATCACTGCAAAAGGAAAGATTACTTGTAACACACTACGGTACTTATTGTGCGTTGTATATGTACCTTGTTTACATGTAACACACTACAGTACTTATTGTGTGTTGTATATGTACCATGCTTACATGTAACACACTACAGTATACTTATTGTGTGTTGTATATGTACCACATTTACATGTAACACAATACAGTACTCATTGTGTGTTGTATATGTTACCATGTTTACATGTAACACACTACAGTACTTATTGTGTGTTGTTTATGTTGTGTATGTACCACATTTACATGTAACACACTACAGTACTTATTGTGTGTAGTATATGTACCATGTGTACATGTAACACTACAGTACTTGTTGTGTGTTGTATACGTACCATGTTTACATGTAACACACTACAGTACTTATTGTGTGTTGTATATGTACCATGCTTACATGTAACACACTACAGTACTTATTGTGTGTTGNTTCCATGTAACACACTACAGTACTTATTGTGTGTAGTATATGTACCACATTTACATGTAACACACTACAGTACTTATTGTGTGTTGTATATGTACCACTTTTACATGTAACCCACTACAGTACTCATTGAATGTTGTATATACGTACCATGTGTACATATAACACTGCAGTAATTATTGTGTGTTGAATATGTATGTGGTTTGTTTCCATAGATATATTCACTTTTTTCACAGGGCACTCATCAAGTCGAATGTAAGAAAACTTGGCGTTATAAAATAGTGAGATGTGGGCACTTAAAACAGGTGGTCTGGATTACATTTCGAAAATTACAAAAATAATTGCCAAAATTTGAAAGTATGAATAGTATATCCATGAGAAATTCTCATATGGTTGTATACGTACCATGTTTACATGTAACACACTACAGTACTTATTGTGTGTTGTATATGTTACCATGTTTACATGGAACACACTACAGTACTTATTGTGTGTTGTATATGTACCATGCTTACATGTAACACTCTACAGTACTATTGCGTGTTCTATATGAACAATTTTTTAAATGTAACACACTGCAGTACTTATTGTGTGTTGTATATGTACCATGTTTACATGTAACACACAACAGTACTTATTGTGTGTTGTATATGTACCATGTTTACATGTAACACACTAAAGTACTTATTGTGTTGTATATATACCATGTTTTCATGTAACACGCTACAGTACTTATTGTTTGTTATATATGTACCATGCTTACATGTAACACACTACAGTACTTAATGTGTGTTGTTTATGTACCATGCTTACATGTAACACTCTACAGTACTTATTGTGTGTAGTATATGTACCATGTTTACATGTAACACACTACAGTACTTATTGCGTGTACATGTAATATTCTATAGTATTTATGGTTTTCTGATTATGTACAAACCTCAATAGACTTTTTTGACATTTGCCCCATTTCCTTTCTTTTTCATATGTTTACATGTAACACACTACAGTACTTATTGTGTGTTGCATATGTACCATTTTTACATGTAACATGCTACAGTACTTATTGTATGTTGTATATGTACCACATTTACATGTAACACACTACA
>MJUU01004896.1:19361-30915 GCA_002080025.1 Modiolus philippinarum | reverse complement strand
TTTACATGTAACACACTACAGTACTTATTGTGTGTTGTTTATGTACCACTTTTACATATTACACACTACAGTACTTATTTTGTGTTGTGTATGTACCACATTTACATGTAACACACTACAGTACTTATTGTGTGTTGTATATGTACCACTTTTACATGTAACCCACTACAGTACTTATTGAATGTTGTATATACGTACCATGTGTACATATAACACTGCAGTAATTATTGTGTGTTGAATATGTATGTGGTTTGTTTCCATAGATTTATTCACTTTTTTACATTTTGGGGGCCATTTAGGGCTTGTCATATGGTGTGAGGTTCCTCACTGTGTTGAAGACCGTACAGTGACTCCTAGATGCTTTGATTTGGGTCATTTTAACCTGGATATGTTGTCTCCTTGACATTTGCCCCATTTCCTTTCTTTTTCATATGTTTACATGTAACACACTACAGTACTTATTGTGTGTTGTATATGTACCATGTTTACATGTAATACGCTACAGTACTTATTGTGTGCTGTATATGTACCATGTTTACATGTAACACGCTACAGTACTTATTGTGTGTTGTATATGTACCATGTTTACATGTAACACACTACAGTACTTATTGTGTGTTGTATATTTACCATGTTTACATGTAACTCACTACAGTACTTATTGTTTTTTGTATATGTACCACATTTACATGTAACACACTACAGTACTTATTGTGTGTTGTATATTTACCATGTTTACATGTAACACACTACAGTACTTATTGTGTGTTGTATACATACCATGTTTACATGTAACACACTACAGTACTTATTGTGTGTTGCATATGTACCATATTTACATGTAACATGCTACAGTACTTATTGTATGTTGTATATGTACCACATTTACATGTAACACACTACAGTACTTATTGTGTGTTGTATATTTACCATGTTTACATGTAAGACACTACAGTACTTATTGTGTGTTGTATACGTACCATGTTTACATGTAAGACACTACAGTACTTATTGTGTGTTGTATATGTTACCATGTTTCCATGTAACACACTACAGTACTTATTGTGTGTTGTATATGTACCATGCTTACATGTAACACACTACAGTACTTATTGTGTGGTGTATGTGTACCATATTTACATGTAACACATTACAGTACTTATTGTGTGGTGAATAACAGGATATGGAGTAAATGCACATGAGACAAAGTCTCTACAAATACATGGTAAAAAACAAGCAAAGGAACAACGCTTTTATTGTTGTTCTTCATCTTGAAGTCACCATAAGGCCTTCAACAATGAGCTTTGCTCATACCTCATAGTAAGTTCATGACGGCCCCTAGCACCGGTGTCAGCGGAATTCTTTGCTAATTGTCGAGCAACGTTACACCCATGTCTTTCTTGGTCATGGGTGCGGCATCAATTAAATTGGCAAAGTGCTCTTACAATCACTGTCATCCTTTGCCCGACAAAAGCACTAGTGTCTTAAGCTAGTGGACAACCACAACATATAGACAAACACAGGGCACTCATCAAGTCGAATGTAAGAAAACTTGGCGTTATAAAATAGTGAGATGTGGGCACTTAAAACAGGTGGTCTGGATTACATTTCGAAAATTACAAAAATAATTGCCAAAATTTGAAAGTATGAATAGTATATCCATATGAGAAATTCTCATATGGTTGTATACGTACCATGTTTACATGTAACACACTACAGTACTTATTGTGTGTTGTATATGTTACCATGTTTACATGGAACACACTACAGTACTTATTGTGTGTTGTATATGTACCATGCTTACATGTAACACTCTACAGTACTATTGCGTGTTCTATATGAACAATTTTTTAAATGTAACAAACTGCAGTACTTATTGTGTGTTGTATATGTACCATGTTTACATGTAACACACTACAGTACTTATTGTGTGTTGTATATGTACCATGTTTACATGTAACACACTAAAGTACTTATTGTGTTGTATATATACCATGTTTTCATGTAACACGCTACAGTACTTATTGTTTGTTATATATGTACCATGCTTACATGTAACACACTACAGTACTTAATGTGTGTTGTATATGTACCATGTTTACATGTAACTCACTACAGTACTTATTGTGTGTTGTATATGTACCATGTTTACATGTAACACACTACCATACTTAATGTGTGTTGTATATGTACCATGTTTACATGTAACACACTACAGTACTTATTGTGTGTTGTACATGTACCATGTTTACATGTAACACTCTACAGTACTTATTGTGTGTAGTATATGTACCATGTTTACATGTAACACAATACAGTACTTATTGTGTGTTATATACGTACCATGCTCACATGTAACACTCTACAGTACTTATTGTGTGTTGTATATGTACCATGTTTACATGAAACACACTACAGTACTTATTGTGTGTAGTATATGTACCATGTTTACATGTAACACAATACAGTACTTATTGTGTGTTGTATACGTACCATGCTTACATGTAACACTCTACAGTACTTATTGTGTGTAGTATATGTGCCATGTTTACATGTAACACACTACAGTACTTATTGCGTGTACATGTAATATTCTACAGTATTTATGGTTTTCTGATTATGTACAAACCTCAATAGGCTTTTTATATAATTAGATAATTGATAAATAATACTTATCATCATTTACTTCACTTATCAGAAACCATTACAGACAGATTTTTTAATTTGTCTGTCCTATAACAGGAACAAGTTCACTGTACCTATCAGGGTATCTTGAAACTCCCATGAAGGTATGTGGGTTATACAACTTAAAATCTTCATGCATTTTAAGGGTACTATATATGGAGGCATTTTGGTATGCCATCTTGTACAGCAAGCTATATGTGTCAATATGCGACCAAATGTGTCAGTCTTTGTCCGTATACTCAGAGGGTCAATTCCATTGCAAGAGGGAATATTTGTGCTGCAAAACTGTGTTTTTTGCACAATGATAAGCCAAGAACAGAGTCATATTTTTCACCATCGTCGTTGACAGGCTAACTTTATACTTTATACTTTTTTTTTTACTTTTCTGAAGTCCAGTAGTAAAGGAATTTACAGGACTACTGCAGAGGGAAATATATTTTTGACAGAGTATGACTTTCTTACATTAGGTCCAGGTTACACAACCCTCACGGCACATATCAAACACCTTTGGTAAATAGTTAACAATAGTTTTTATAAAAAGAGTCCTTTCCACTAAATGAAAACAAAGTATATTGTTTTAATATCTAAATAGTTCTGAAGCTTTTCAGCTTTCCTGTATGTACAGTTAATACAGAAATGTTGACACATTATAACTTTCACTATACATACCAAATACATAAAGTTTTAGTTTGACAGCTATTATTCAGTTGAAGACTACAAATAATGCCATCTCTTCTAAGCTTTCTAAAACAAATCTCTTTATAGATGAAAGATTTTATGCACTGTATTGTTGTCTCCATTACATTGGAAATTTGTGTATCATAGGTGACAAGGGAGAACTTGAAAACAGTATTTAAGGAAACTGGGATGACAAAACTTCCACATATTCAAAACAGATATATCTTCGTTAAAATAATATTTGTCCGATCCGTATAATGTTTACAAGGTCCACCCTACAATTGGTTCCAAAGGACAATTTCTTCTATCGGTAAAAATGCTATACCATTTGTTTCTTATTGATTAAATGGCATTTAATATTTGTTCCCAATGGAAGTAATCTTATGCAAAATGTTTATAACATTCTTTCCAGTAGAACTATTGATGGCCAGAACGAAGATATGTTCATGTGTAGTCATGTTTCAAAAGAATTAAATTTCAAATTTTCAAAATCTAAATAGAAAAGAATAATCCTACCAGTGATTGACCCTGCAGTATAGCTGGTCCATTGCCGTAGTGTACTCTCAGTTTGAGCCATTTTGCCTGGGTGAAAAAAAAATCAATGACAAGAAAAGGTGATAAAAAAATGGGCTACCTGGACCTGAGCATAGCTGCCATATGCCGCTGGATTTAGTTGTGGATATCTTAGTCCACTGTTGTAGTAATTCTGTGGCCATACGTGAGACTGGTTCCCTGATATACCAGTTGGAGTCGCTGCTGGTGACATACCACTCCTCTTAGGATTGTAGCTAGGTCTAGACTGTAACAAAAAATAGTAATGGTGCATTACATGATACCCTGCCACATTTCACAAAATTTCAAAGTTTAAAGAGGCATAACTCCAGATCCCTGTGTACTCCTGAAGCCAAAATCATACTTGACCTGTGTTTTATGGTAAACAACTTACATACCAAATTCAAAGACAGTATGTTATTTCATTCTCAAGTTATCAGTCAGAAACCCTAAAATTTGCAAAATTTCAAAGTTTCAAGGGGCATAACTCCAGAACCCATTGTGGACCTCTGAACCAAAAGTCGAACTAGGTCTGAGTTTTGTGGTAAACAAGTTACATACCACATTAGAAGACTATGTTATTTCATTCACAAGTTATCAGTTGGAAACCCTAAAATTCACAAAACTTCAAAGGTTAAAGGGGCATAACTCCAGAACCCCTTGGACTTCTGAACCCGAAATCAAACTTGGCCTGAGTTTTGTGGTAATCAAGTTACATACCAAGTTTGAAGACCTTACGTTATTTTGTCACAAGTTATCAGTCGGAAACCTTCGGGGGACGGACAGATGGATGGACATATGACTGAGGATATCACATAATACCTCGCCACTACTTGTGGCAGGGGATAAAAATTGGATCATACAGAATGTAATTTTTGCTGTAGTGCTACCAATAGGGCTACCCACACTATAAAGTACAATAAGTTGGGAAGAAATGAAGCAATAGATGTTTAAGGAATTTAGTAAAACAAGATTGCTTCACGTAGCTATGTCCCCCACCGCTGCAGTAAAGTCGGTAAAGTCCCATAACTCACGTTCAATTTTGCAAATCAAAATGGTAGCAGGATATGATCAACTGCATTAGGTGGCAAACAGCCAAGCAAAATTTCAGCAAAATCCCTTAATTGGATTTTGAGATGTGTCCACAAAGTCTTCCTATGTTGTAGTATGCATCAAGTCGATAAAGTCCCATAAATCCCCTAAAATTTGTCGAATCAAAATGGCAGCATAATATGATTAAGTACATATGGTGGCAAATGTTCAAACAAAATTTCAGCATAATCTGTTCAGTGGTTTCTTAGGAGTTGCGCTCACAAAGTGTTCCTAAGCTGTAGCATGCATTGAGTCGATAAAGTCCCATAACTCCTGTAAAATTTGTCAAATCAAAATGATGGCATGATATGATCAACTACAGTTGGTGACAAACAATCAGATAAAATTTCAGCAAAATCTGTCCAGTGGTATAAGAGGAGTTGCGCCCACAAAAAACGTGACACACGGATGCAGACCATTACTATGTCCCTCTGTTGCGTTGTAGCAGGGAACAATAAATTGCTATGATCTAGTACATATGGAGACTAATAATCCTGGAAAATTTGAAGGAAATCTGAGCAGTGGTTTTTGACGAGTTGCGTCCACAAGATCTGTCATTGTATAAATTTTTAAAGTCCAATAACCCCCACAATATTTGATGAATCAAAATTGCGATGCCATATGATCTAGTACATATGGCGACTAACAATCCTATAAATTTAGAATTAATTCAGACAAGCAGTTTCTGAGGAGTTGCTTCAACAAGATTTGCTATTGTATAACAATGTGGAAATAGTCAAAGTCCCATAACTCCCACAAAATTTGACGAATCAAAATGGCCAAGCGATATGATCTAGTACTAATGGTGACTAACAATCCTATAAATTTAGAATGAATTCTGACCAGCGGTTTCTGAGGATTGATTGATTGATTAGTTAGAGTTTAATGTCCAATGAGCAATATTTCAGCTATATCATGACAAGAACAAGTTAATCAATGCAAAAAATTGTAAATAAAAGAAGAAAGAAATAAAGGTGGAAGGGACAACCTGGGTAACGACTTTTGATTGCCACTGGAAAATGGGAGAAATGGGTAGGGGCAGGAAATTTAGCTTTCCATACGACACCCAGTGCGTCTGCTCTCTTTAGAGAAATACAGAAGGGGTCTTTATACTGCATGGAGCGTGGCGTTTCTCCAAACAGTTTGGCTACAATGGTTTGGTGTCAGGCTTTCCGCATTATGACCCGACTACCCCGCATAGACAGGGCATTCCCCTATCCACCAACTGGGGACGCGCCCGTCAACTCTGTAGCCGGAGCACCTGAAAACCGACCCAGGTTCCGGGCCTCTGTTAGGAAGACTCATACTCCAAGCTCAGAGGATACTGCGGGCCTATTCACGCCGGGGTTTCTGAGGAGTTGCGTCCACAAGATTTGCCATTGTATAACAATGTGGAAATAATGGAAGTCCCATAACTCCCACAAAATTTGACAAATCAAAATGGCGATGTGATATGATCTAGCACTAATGGTGACTAACAATCCTGTAAAATTTGAATGAATTCTGACCATCGGTTTCTGAGGAGTTGCGCCCATAATAAAAGTGACACACGGACTCACGGAAGCAGACCATTTCTATGTCCCTCCGTCGCGTTGCGGCGGGGGACAATTAAAGACAAGCATCACCTACAGCTCATCCAGTCAAGTCTGTATCTAAAGGTGTTAAAACTATAGGCTCAGAGATTGAGTCTATGTAGCTTACCTGACAGATTGCTTATTAGCAGTTGATGATGACAGAAAATGATGCTTATCCAAAAGAGTAATATGTTAAAACTATGTTTTGCAATGAGGGCCATGTTTTTATTGGATCCTGAAAATGAATTAACAATTATTTTAAAGGACCATTCACACAACATTCCAGGACAGTTCAGCTTGAATTTTCCTCAGGAGTTTCAGAGATTATCAAAATATGATTTTCCCATTTGTCAAATGTTAAGATATGTTCCATGGTGGCAGATATGTTATTGTTGAATTGGAACAAAAAAGACAGTCTTTAAGGACCTTCCTTACATCATTTCAGTACAATTCAGTTAATTTTACTTCAGAGCAGATGATCCAATATAAAAGTATGTTTGGCTCTGGCCGCCATGTTTCTATTGGATCAAACAAAGTAAGCAATCTTTTTAAAGGACCAATCACATATCATTCCTTTAAAGTTTTGTTGAATATGCTTCAGCGGTTTCAGAGAAGTTGATAAGAATGTTAAAAGCTAACAGACAGACAAAGTGAACTGGCCCTTTGGGACAGGTGAGCTCAAAAGTTTTGATGAAGATACTGTCAATTTAAGGTCAAAAGGGCAATAACTACAAAACTGAATTAATCGAAAGGAAACTGGAACTTAATTGATCTTTACCTTGCCACAGTAAAAACATGTACCAAGCATTTAGTCAGTATCTGAAGTGGTCTTAATAGTCTGGAAAACTGTTCATTGAAGAATGACGGAATGACATAAAGCATCCTTTCCAACTATCCCTTTTGTGAGGGTTTTTCACAAATCAAATTTTTTAAACAAAACAGCCATTGGTTATTACACTATGAATGTAATGAAGATGCTAAAACAACAGGAGATTGGATTTGAAGACCACTTTTAAGGTTTATGGTATATTTTGGAGTTGTCTTGAGTTTCAAAATCACAAGAGCATTTGTTAAAGTTGACAGGTATGAGAATGACAAACAAGAATATATTATGTAACCAATTTAGTTTTGATTGACATTCAAAGCATTATGGAGGTAATGTGTATGGTCATGGGTAAAACCTATAATATATAGACAATAACAGTACATTGACTTGACTTAAACGCAATATAAGGATGAGGCTTAGAAACGCGAGAAAATGCGAGCCTTTGGCGAGCATTTTCACCATCTCGAGCCGAATCCTTATATTCTGTTTATGTCAAGTCTATTGTGTTTATACTGCAACTATAATAAACAAAATTTTAGGTAGAATAATTCGGTGAAAATGGCGATTTCAAAAGTCTTTAGGTTGTGATGAATCCATGCTTTCTTAAAACATCATGGAACAATTACTACAGAAACACATTGCTGACGTCATTGACAAAGTGTTATACGGTCAGTAACTGTATATCACTTATGTTTATACAGTCAATGTAGTTAACTTACGCAAATAGAGAGGTTGCAGTATAAAAAGAAATTCAACCTAGGTGTGCTTGACTCACATGTTCATCTGCAAGGCCTCTCAGGTGCTAAAATATCAGACACTTGGTAGAAGTCAATATGTTTTTGTTGCCCTGCTCTTCCAGAGAGGCAACAAAAAAGGATGTCTATTTGAAAACCTCAAGTTTTTAAGGCTGATATACTAATTATTGCATAACATTGTGATAACCAACACTGATAGACCAATTACAAAAACAATACATCAGTGTTATAAGCAGAGAAAATATGCCTGATAGTTTTGGGTAACGTACTTAAACCGCGTCAATAATTCAAGTCACTATTAAATGTTAGGGTCCATTCAGATAATTGGTGAATGAAAAACAATGTTTCTTGAAATTTTCAAAGAAAAATTCAACGGAGTGATTAAAGGCATTTTAAACCTATTTCTTAAAGCAAGCTAGAAGGGGAATAAAACATGCTCCTGTACTTATACTTCTATCAAACTTACCACAAACTAAGAAAACAAAATGTCCCCTTACCTGGAGTTACTGAGATTGTATGTATCTTCTCATTATTCAAATTATTCAATGCATTGTTAGGCCAAGCCAATAAAAATATACAAATCAATATAGATTGTTTAATTCAGACAAAATATGAGTCAGAAAAACTTATCTGATTCATTTATACTTAACATATATCTACATGTAGCTTAACAAAGCAAGGCAAAAAAGTATTCGAGAAAGTGATAAAAATCATCCCAATTTTCTATGTATTTGTATTGATTGTTTTCTGTATTGTCAGTGATTATCAGATTTTTTTCTCTCCGATTCAAAATGAACATTTATCTTTCATTTATAGACTTTTTTTTTAATTTTAATAGCTTCAAATCATGAAAACCCAACATGCAAACTTGCAATCAAGTTTCCTTTAAAACTGATAATATATAGCATCTGAATGCAAATCTTCAAAGAGGGCAGGTGACCTTTAACAACGGATAACAGAATTTAAAGATAATGGCTGACCTTGTGCAACTAAGTGGTAAAATTATTCCAACTGAGAAGATGATCTTCTAGACAATTGATTGGTGGAATCCTAAGAAAGCAGATGACCTTGAACATTTGATTGGTAGAGGTTTCCCAGAAAACAGATGAAAATGAACACTTGATGGTAAAGTACCACCTCACACGATCCTTTCATTATTTTTCCATAAGAGGAAAGAGAGGTAAAATTCCAGTTTACCTGAAATTTGTCATATAGTCACAAATTTAAATGACCAGACAGTTTTAGAAATTGGTAGAAGCATTTTTTTTAACTGATTGAGGAATAGGCATTGAACAATGACCATGGCCATAGTAGAACCATTATTATTTACAGTATTCATCGACGGCTGTTTCTGTTTTTTAAATGTGACTGGGTATTGGCCATTTCTTGCAATAATAATGCAACCATATTGAAGATAGACACAAAAACAGGAATGAAGTCCAGTATGACCTGAGAAAATATTCTACAACACATCCCAAAATATACCTCTTCTTAAGACTTCATCAAAACTCAATTATTTTGAGATATCCTTATTTTTTGTTGAGGATTTGGAAACATTATTATCATTGAGACCCTCTTATTGTCAAAATTTGAATTTGATTTATTTGTAATCAGAATCTGTACATTAAGACTATCCCATTCAAAAGACTGAATTTTTTAATCAGTTAAATTCAAAATTAAGAATTTTTATTTCCTTTCAGCAATCACATCTTAAGAAATCAATGAATTTTATGTAATGATTCTGTGATTAAACATACAATTAATTCACCATGGCCTTATGAATAATACAAGATGTGCATATTAATTTATATAAGAAACTATCTCAGATGTTAAGTTGTATTCATTGTCACAACCCAAGATGGGGGACAAGACAATATGTCACAGATAACCGATTATAAGTTTCAGTTTTTACCTTTTGATGTGTATTGATTTTCTACCTTTGTATTGGACAAACCTATCACATCAAAATTTATAGGTGCTTAAAATCAATGATTTTTGTTTTTCAATGAAATTATAGTACATTTGTATCAGATAGTGACAGGAGTTGTTGCCTATTATTTTTTGAGACAAGCTAGGGCTTGTCAGATAAAGCAAGTGTGTGCCTATAGTCAAGGGGAAGAGTTAGTAATTAACATATTTGAACAAGAGGCTCTCGAGAGCCTGTATTGCACACCTGGACCATGGCTGACATATGAATGGCACATTCCTCAGGGTAAAATGTTGAAATATGTTCCCCAATGGTTGCAATCTTTGATGAGGTATAGACCTGTCAGGTACCCATTGTTGAGGGGCCAACTAAGTGACTAAGACCGTGTTTACATTAGCAAAATTTACGGATCTAACTAGAAAGATTCAATCTATTTTAAACTGCTTTGCATTTAGATAATGTTTCCCTAAAACATTAGACCAATGCGTTTACACCAAACTTATGAAGATGGTGATATTAACCTGTATTGAGTATAGTCTATTTGAAAATCCAATAGGAAACGATTTTGAGTATTTACACTATTTGCTAGCTAAATTCTATATAAACAAGGGATCTGTGAGCCAATGCTCACTAGCAATACCCCCGCTCTCAACTTCAAGCATCTAATGACCTAACTAAGTTGGTAAACACAAGAGCTGTCGCCGAATGGCAGCCAAAGATACCCCCGCTCATTGAACCCTGAATCGATATGGTAATTACAAAATTAAGTTGGTGTGGACACAATACAGGTGCGGACACAGTGATATAATCTTCAAGAAAAAACTTTTCACAAGGGTTCCAATGAAAACACTCTGTCTAAATCAGACAAATATAAAATTCACCCTTTTCAGCCTATTTGATATTTTACACATCTAGAAATAGTGTTCTTCCTTTGTCTAAAGTTTCATCAAAAACCTTCAAGTGGATTAAGAGGAGTTTTGCGTAAGAGGTAACCCATACATAGGGAATCAATGAAAACTCAAAGTTGAATTATCTCCCCTTCCTTGTTTCTGGCAATAATTATATTCCTTCATGCACATCTCCATATAGTGTTCTTACTTTGTGTAAAGTTTCATTAAATTCTTCCAAGTGGTTTAAGAGGAGTTGCGCTTACAAGGTAACCCATAAATAGGGAATCAACGAAAAGTCAAAGTCGGATGATCTCCCCTTCCTGGTTTCTGACAATAATTATATTCCTTCATGCACATCTCTTAATAGTGTTCTTTCTTTGTGTGAAGTTTCATTAAATTCCTTCAAGTGGTTTAACAGGAGTTGCGCTTACGAGGTAACCCATACATGGGGAATCAACGAATAGTCAAAGTTCAATTATCTCCCCTTCCTGGTTTCGGACAATAATTATATTTCTTAATGCACATCTCCTAATAGTGTCCTTCCTCTGTGTAAAGTTTCATTAAAATCCTTCAAG